>VDFB02292326.1:0-77716 GCA_007258455.2 Sequoia sempervirens
GATAGCTTCAACATAGTTGATTTCAACTAAACAAATAAAGAAAAATATTTAGTAATCTTATGTAGGACTCAAACCTTAGTGACCTAATCTTTGAGCATGCTTTCACAAGGGACCTTTCCCACAATTAATCCTATTAAAGTAAAGTTCTCTAAGGAGAAACACATCTATGGGTGTTTTACTTGACATAACTCATGGAACACCTTGGGAATAAAATTCCTAGGTCTCTTGATTGATGGTGCCATTTTCATGCACCATATGACCTTCAACTCTAGCAACAACCGTAACATTATAGAAGGTCAAGATCATTTAAAGGGGTAAGAGATGCCTACAAGCATGTTAGCTTAAAGTCGTTATAAATATTAAAAAGTAAGGCCAACTCTTTCTTTAAAGAAAGAATTACGACATCAACAAGATGTTAACAAGCAAATAAAAAACCCTCACTATCAAAATACAAACAATAGTACATACTTCATCTTAAGAAGAATGAAATGGAATTTGAAGTATTAAAGAAAAAAAATATTTGTAAATGTTCCAAAATTTTAAAATTAAATATATCAAAAAAACTTTATTTGTGTATTGTTAAAAAATATTTTAAACAATAAAAAACAAAAATAAATATTTAATTTTTAGTATACATAATATATAAAATACTATTTAAATATATTATAAAATACATTATGCAAACTCCTTAAAAGTGCGCAAATTTATATAAAACGCTCATCTTAGTGGCCTAAAACACACGTGAGAAAGCCTACTCACTTTTTCTAGAAGACTTGTTTAGGTTTAAGGTTGTTGCGTATCCCTCCTGAATTTTCGTGGCAATTTTATATTGCTTCACTACAGATAGTAGTCAACACCGTCCATTTCTGTAGTCAACACCGTCCATTTTTAATTTCAATGGTATTTGGCGCACTAATTTCTACGCATATTTACCTAGAAATTTGATTTTTCTTCCTTCTTCCCATCTCAGACTCGAGACTTATAAATGGGCATTCATCCTCGCTGCGTTCGTCAACACTCAGACTGTGCGCATTCGGCCGCCCGCTGCCTTCTTCCACTACCTAAAACCAAACTACGTTTTTGTTGTGAGCTGGAAAGATGATGAATTTGAGGATTAAACCAGGAATTGCGAGCCACAGCACCAGCCATTTGTCGGAGGTGCCTTGTCTGAGAATGAGAATCAAATGCAACAGACACAGACAGAGACAAAGAATAAGAGCATCACCCCCAACCGCAGCACAAGTGTTGACCGCTGGGGAGAAGGAATACAAGGAAAAGAGCAGGAGCGCTGACGATCATCCCCAGCCCCAGCACAAGGATATAAGTACAAAGAGAAAGAGCGCAAGAAAGCTGAGCGATGTATGGAGGGAGGTGCAAGGATCGAATAATTGGAAGGGCATGATGGAGCCGATGGACCATCTCCTCCGCAACGAGATCATTAAATACGGAGAGCTTGCTCAGGCGTGCTACGACGCCTTTGACTTCGACCCCTATTCCAGGTACTGCGGAAGCTGCAAGTATAACTGCAGGACCATGCTTCAAGATCTTGGCCTTTCCCACACCGGCTACGAGATCACAAAGTATCTCTATGCCACCTCCAACATCAATCTCCCCAATTTCTTCAAAAAGTCCCGGGCAGGGGAGAAACTGTGGAGCAACCACGCCAACTGGATGGGGTTCGTGGCCGTGGCGGAGGACGAGCAAGAAATAAAGAGACTCGGGCGGCGCGATATCGTCATTGCATGGCGAGGCACCGTCACTTGTCTCGAGTGGGCGGCGGACCTCATGGATTTCCTCAAACCCGCGGGTTTCCATTCCGACCATCCCGACCCACGCGTCAAAGTGGAGTCGGGGTTTCTCAACCTCTACACCGCCTGCGAGAAAAACTGCCGCTTCGCTAAATCCAGCGCGCAGGAACAAATACACGCGGAGGTCAGAAGACTGATAGAAAAGTACAAGGGAGAAAAGCTGAGCATAACAATCACGGGCCACAGCCTGGGGAGCGCGCTCGCAATGTTGAGCGCCTATGACATTGCAGAGATGGGAATCAACGAGGATAATGAGAATGAGAATGAGAGGGTTCCCATCACCGTCTTCTCCTTCGCAGGCCCGCGGGTGGGAAATTCTGCATTCAAGGAGTGCCTCGAGCGGCTGGGAGTCAAAATCCTGCGAGTGGTGAATGCCCACGACGTAGTTCCAAAGGTTCCCGGAATTGTGTTCAATGAGTATTTTCAACTAGTGGGAGAATGGATGGAGAACCTGCCGTGGAGTTACTCCCACGTGGGAGTAGAGCTGCAGCTGGATCACACCAAATCCCCCTTCCTCCGATCCACAAGTGACCCCTCCTGCTTCCACAACTTAGAGGCGCACCTTCATCTCTTGGATGGATACCACGGTCGCCAAGAGCGGTTTCACCTGGCCAGTGGGCGGGATCCTGCTCTTGTTAACAAGGCAGCCGACTTCTTACAAGACCACTTGAATATTCCTCCTTGCTGGAGGCAAGACCCCAACAAGGGCATGGTCAGAAACTCCCAAGGTCGATGGGTCCAGCCCGCAAGACCCCAATCTTACTTTCTCTAATTATATAAATTTGTGACTTCACATAAACTAGCGCTTGCACCTTAGCAAGGCGCAATGGTTACGCCGATAGGAGGGTATACTATGGTAGTGTATTCGGAGGGTAGAGAGGGGGAGAATGCATGGGGAAAGTGCAATCTGGTTTTTTGCAGGAGTAATTATTCACAGGGAATGTGAATGGGTGGCGGGATGCAAGTAGAGTTGAATATGCCAAGTGGATGAACAGCGCAATATATTATCTTAAATGGTTGAAGTGGTGGAACATTGTAGCTCAACTGTAGCAAGTACATTTGTTGGTAGTTCATAGTATGTAAAATGTGCGCTATGAAAAGCAAAAAAATTGGCCAGCAATTTTGCATTAGAACTTTTTTTCCGAACAAAATACAGTACAATTGTTGGTGTTTGATGGTGAGGGGCTAGGTGTTTGATGGTGAGGGGCTATGATATATGCCATTTGGCTTCAAGGCCTAGAAAGCAAAAGAAATGCTAACCCTAACCCTAATTTTGATGCAAAACCTACCCCTCATCCTAATGTTAACCATATTGCTAACCCTAACTATATCTCTTAACCCCAACCATAAGCTTAACTATATCTCTATCCCTAATCCTAACCTAAACCCTAAACCTAACTATATATTTTTACTGCTGAGAACATTTAACCATATCTCTTAATCTTAACACTAACCCTATTCCTAAGTCATTGTCTATCCCTAAGCCTAACCACATAATGACATTAAACCTAACTATATCTCTATCCCAAATCCAAACCATAAGCATAACCATAACCATGATGTAAATCGTAACCCTAAACCTACAATTGATCTTAAATCCAAGTGTAACCCTAACCCTGATCCTAACTCTAACCCTGATTTTAAGCTAATCTTCACTCTAACCCTAATCCTAATTTTTGATGCTAGCCGTAACCTCGATCTTGATGTTAACCCTAACCCTAATCCTATTCTTAACTAAATTTCTAATCCCCTAAACCTAATGATATTTCTAACGCAAAACCTAACCCTAAGTATGACCATAACAACTATGCAAACCCTAACCCTCACCTTATTCGTAAACCTAACCTTGACCTGAAACCCAATTCTAACCCTAATCTTGAGCAAATCTTGATGCTATCCCTAACCCTAATTTTGATGCTATCTCTAAGCCTCATCCTAAAGCCAACAGGAACACTACTCTTAACTAAATCTCAACCCTAACCCTAATTGTAACTATATATCTAGCATTGGCTTGTAGCCACCTTGGCCTAAGCATTATCTAGCCCTAACCCTAGCCCTAGCAGATAGAAGCAGCCCCAGCTATTGCCCTAGCTACAACTATATCGCCTAAGCGTGTTCAACCCCTTTTTAGCAGCTCTAATCTTGTGCTGAGCCCTGGCCCTGTCCTAGAGCTGTTCATGTGCTTCAGCCCTGACCCTAGTTTTGGGTGCAAGGCCCTAGTCCTCGTCCCTGAAGTGTTGACCATGTTTCACAGCCTAGCTCATGCTTAGCCCACAACAGTAGAGCGGCTGTCTCTGGCCCTGGCCGGGCCTGAGCCCTGTCACAGCTATGCAATGCTTGAGCTGCATCCCTAGCCAGCCAATCCTGTTCTACAAACGTGTGGGCCACAGGCTTGTTGACAGGCCAAGTGTAGGCCACAGTCCTGATGCTTCGGCCCTGGCCCATGGGACAGTTAACAGTGACCCCCAGTTGTGCTGACCTAGCTGTCTGTTGGCCCCTGGAAATGGGCGTGAGCCCTGGCCTCGTCCTATTGCTTCTTCAGAAGCCTACAGGGTTTGGTTAATATATATGTCTCTCTGTCTCTCCTCTCTCTCCTCTATATATATATCTATCCCATACTAGAGAATGGGTTTAAGGGTTTAAATTAAAAAGAGATATATCTTTGAATTATTGATTTGATTTTTTATTTGTTTCTTTGATCATTCAATTTAGTAAGCAACTATAGATACAAATATTTATAGCCTTGTCTACCGAGTATTACACATTATGACATTAGGAAATATATATAGAGCTATATATATTTGTGTCCATGAACCATATACTTATTAAAGTTACTTAACAAAAAATATAATTTATTAGTGATGTCTTATCAATAAAAATAATTGATAAATGAAACAAAAAAAAAAAAAATAGTGTGTTTGATTTTTATTAAATCATTGTTTTATAATTGTTTTCATGTGTTATATTATTTATTTTATTATCATGGAAAAAGTTATTGAAAAATAAAATAGCTCTTCAATTCAAAACTAAGTTAAAATAGTATAAGTTTTGAGTCCATTTATTATACATGCATCTAAATGAGAATTATGTAAATAAAATAGAAATGAAAATTAAAGTAAATAATTTTTTTTTTGAGTTTTAAAAACATGTGTATGATTTCTATGATTTATTTTCTTATTGAATAAATAAAATAGATGTTCAATAAAGAATAAAAGTATATAATATATAACATAAAATAACATTACTAATTAAAAGAATGTATAAAAGTATAAAAATTTCAATCTACATTTCAAGATTTTTATTATCTTTACAAAAATAAAATTACAACATAAAAAATATAAAACCATTTAAATAATAAGATCTTACACATAAAAATAAAATAAAATCCAATACATTTTTATTATAATAAATGTAAAAAATATTTAACAAATCTAAAAGTAGAAGAGAGCTTACCATTGATCATCATAGAAGTGGTGACATTTAATCTCCATACTTCCAACCTTGAGCGCATCTGTGAAAACCCATCACCAAACACAAATGCGTCAAATTCAAAAAAGAAAAAGAGTGGTCTGAAATATAGGATCACCAACACTCACATTCAGATTGTCATTACAGCCACCTATTACAATTTTTAGAATATTTTGATCTCTAATAATCAGACTTTTCACAGAGAGCAGACTTAAAATGAAACAACAACCTACATGTGACTCCAACTTACAGAGAAGGCCATTTGCCCATACCATGTATATTATATTCTTGACAGCAAATGCAATACAAAAACACTATCATTTATTGCAGATCAGGTAGACAGAATTCCCCATACATGACAGTTCAAAGATGGGATTGCCTACGCACAATGTCATTTGTCAGTTTAATAGACTGGCTTATCAAACCCCAACCAAGCTAATACATGATACCACAAACCCAGACTTATCACATTTAGATATTACATCCATTAGCATATGAATTCAATACAGGAAATGAACGCCCAGACCTGGGTAAGGCAAGACGTCCTCAAGCTGGATGGGAAACCACAACCACACCAAGATTCAATCAGCACCTAGTAGCCAACACGCCTCAGCATCAAAGGATCTTGTATAAAATGGTGCACTTGGCTGGAACACTTCCAAATGCCCTGCTAAACTTAATGGGGAAGCCATGACCTGGGTTTTGGCTTAAATCCGTTTTAAGAAAATGCCTCTACACAAAAAATCACGTCCCTTCTATTCTGCTCAGATTACACCCTGAAATCACAACCTTCAAAGGTCTGATGTTTGTAAAAGCTATGTCCAATGTTTCTTCACATTGCCGTGCCTCTTTGAGTGAATATTGCTCTCCAGAATTGCCTTCTAAAGACTGCCACGACCCAGTGAATAGTCAACTCAAAAATCTACAATGGCGTCCAGAATGAAGAGCTGGGTAGAACTCCATTCAAGCACAGCAAGAAAGGGTTAGCAACCATTGCACACGCAGACATTGCTTCAACTCGCACGCAAAACCCCGAAAGTCAAGGTAAAATTAACACAGTACGCAGGGAGTAACTAGTACAGTGTTCGAACTGAATGAGTCATTTATTTTTCACCCATACTCCTGGCAGGACGCCCATACTGGGTGCAGAGGAGTAGCGTATGGAGTCAGGGAAGTGGAAAACCAACCGCACAAAATGCCGTCACAGGGAAAAAATTCAGGTGGGAATCCAGCCGAAATAGTCTCAGCCGGCATCAGACATGAGACTTTTCCGGTTGAATGCTCACCTATAATAGCCTATCGGCTAATAATTCTATTACTCAACTCACTTTTAGGTCTCTACCTCCTATAAGAAAAAAGAGGTTTATTATAAATGGTGAGTCACAAATCTAAGAAAACTATTAAGAGTGAACCCCCACTTAAGCCATCATCAAGTGTTTGGGTTAGTCCTCAAAAATACAAATTATAGTTTCAAAACCTTTAGACACAAGGAAATTTGTTGTCACTCCTCATAAGGAGGTGCTTAGTGAGAAAAATTCTCTAAAGCACCAATAATAGAATTAATTTTGTCCACCACCCAACTTACTTACCTACCCCAAGGTGTGCAACAAAGATCCCACAACCCATTGAGGTGGCTTGAAGAAAGAGAATATGTGCTACAAAGATGATGATCTACCCAAACTTCCATCTAGATAGGTAATTTTATTTCAAAGAAAGCATTTCTATAGAATAGTTATTTAGCTTTAAATGAGATACATAATGAAGAGATGACTCAATAATGTTTTTTTAAATTATGCTTTCTAGAATGTTTGAGGTCTAGAAAATATATCATAGAAATATTATATTCATGAGAATCAATAATATTAATAATTTGATTAACCTAAAATATTATTGGCCAAACAATTCCTTATAGTTGTGATATATTTAGTGGAGTTATAAAACGTTTCAAACTTTGACAATAATCTTTTTCACAGTCAACACGACAATATACACAGACAATATTAAGTCTGAACAAGCGTTACTTCTCTGGGGATTTCAAAATCTGCGTAGAAAGATTTCGCAACCAAATCCTTTTATCTTTTCATCACCGCGTGAGAATTGAACTTAAAACTGAAGACTTTGACTGTAGAGTCTAAAAGAGTAGCCAACGTAGAATGAATTTTGCTTTAACCTGTTTTACCTTATTACAGAATAGCGACACTAATGTTGTACACTAGGCTAAGGATACATGTATTAGTATCAGGTCTATCTTCCCCTACCAAGCTTCTTATTTGCCTTGGTGTTCCATGCATTCAATGTTTTGTAGCATCTAAATCAATGATATGTATGTTTTCCTCTAAAAATTAGGTATGATGTTTACTAAAGAAGCTTAAATAATTGGAAACGTTTATATTGTTTTTATCTAAGCAGTCATAGTTTAGATTTTATAATTTTGTTACTTTAATTTATTTGGAAATTTTATTATTTAAAATTAAGATTTCAAACTATCAAATATGATGTTATAAAAGATGTAAAAAAAGGTTATATCTGCATTGAGTCATATTTCGTTAGTGCATTCATGTTACGATTTGTTGTTTTTTGAATCTAAAACACATTTCATTCAATTATTAATAATAATTGTCAACACCAATAGCCTTGAAGTCATATCTAATAGTGCTATACTATACAAAATAAAGGTCTTTAAATCTACAAATGTTATCTTAACTATTGAAACATGCTCAATAATGGTCTTTAATCTGGATTAACTAAATAAAATGCTTATCAATATAAAATCAACCTAGAGTAATTAAGTGAATGGTTTGGAATGGATAATAGAACAATAATGTGATTTTATGAAAAAATATTAAGATTAGGTTCTTATGTGTGGGAATTATGAAGAATAATAAAACTTGATGTTACATAAATTCCACCAATTTTGGTAATGGAACCAAATATATTCTATCTAACAACCACTTTAAGATCAAAAAATTGATTATATTATTTGTGGCTTGATTTTATACCTTTGGTTCAATTTAATGTTGTGCAAATTTAACATTTGACACATGCTTGTTAGTTAGTGAGACACAAACTTCTATGATTTAATTAGTTGCAATCTTTACTCTTTACTAACTATCAAAGACTCTTAGTATTTAAAAATAAATCAAAAAGTTTGTTAGATCACAAGACATAATTTCTCTTATGTCAATCTTCTTGATTAGATTGAATTTACAACTATGTAGAAGATCAAATAAAACATTCTTGAAACATGCAAATTTCCTAAACTAATTTGATACAAATTTAAATCCCTTTAAATAATTTTAAATAAAATTCTCTTAAAAAAATTCTTTCGAGCTCAATGCATAAAATTGTTCAGTGGTGTTGAGGTTATAATATTGATAACATTCAAATGCTTGGCCACATAACCACCATAATCAAGTTTGATAATATATAAATTCTTTTTCAAGAATCCATGATATGATGGTTATTTGTTATTTGGGCAAGATAAGCATCTCTCATCGTTCTTTTATCCCTTACATTTAAGCCTTAACTTTATTAAATTATGTATGATGGTTATCTATTGTTTAATCATTTAATTAGGTGTAGATTAGTATAGAAAATAATTTATTTTCTTACATGTTATATTCTAATATTTTCTTTTGTAAGTATGAAATAAACTATAAGATGGGACATACAAGACTTTTTTACTCTTTAGCATGCAATTTTTTGAGAATTTAAAATTGTTGTTCATGGTGGTATGAGTATTTAATCAATTTTTTATAAGAGATTACAATGAATTAAATAGATGCTCAACTTTTGGTTAAAAGGGAAGTCTGTTCGAAGTTATTTGGGTGGTAAAGAATGAAAATGGACTTGTCATTTGGATGTGTATTAGGTAGTTTCTTGTCATTTACTTTTCAATCACATCTTTATCATTTAGGTATAATGGTTATCTATTGTTTGATCATTAATTATTCTTAGATTGATATAGAGAAAAATTTATTTTCAATGTGTAAATAGTTCTTCTTAAAGATTAATAAGTTTAATAAGTAAATAGTCAATAGCAATTTTACACCTCATCCACACCCAAAATGATAAATATTTGTTGTATTTTTACCAACCAAAATTTGCCTATAAAATTAAACTTGATTATATAAAAATAGTATTTTAACCTTTTCTAAAATAAATATCTCATTCATTCCTAAAATCTTCAATAACATTTTTTGCCCTTAATAAATGTTTGTTTGATTTACTTCATTTAGATCCATAACTTCAATTCTACATTTATAATTTCAATCAATTTGTATTAGACTTAATAATTCAATTAACCTGCGTTATTTATGTGAAGTGACAAATATATAATTAGAGAAAGTCAAATAGGGATCTTGGGGGATGGACCCATCGACCTTGGGATTTTTTGATCATGCCCTTGTTGGGGTCTTGCCTCCAGCAAGGAGGAATATTCAAGTGGTCTTGGAAGACGTCTACTGCCTTGTTAACAAGAGCAGGATCCCGCCCACTGGCCAGGTGAAACCGCTCTTGGTGGCCGTGGTATCCATCCAAGAGATGAAGGTACGCCTCTAAGTTGTGGAAGCAGGAGGGGTCGCTTGTGGGTCGGAGGAAGGGGGATTTGGTGTGATCCAGCTGCAGCTCCACTCCTACGTGGGAGTAACTCCACGGCAGGCTCTCCATCCATTCTCCCACTAATTGAAAATACTCATTGAACACAATTCTGGGAACCTTCGGAACTACGTCGTGCGCATTCACCACTCGCAGGATTTTGAACCCCAACCCCTCGAGGCCCTCCTTGAAGGCCGAATTTCCCACCTGCGGGCCTGTGAAAGAGAAGACGGTGATGGGAACCTTCTCATTCTCATTCTCCTTCTCCTCGTTGATACCCGTCTCTGCAATGTCATACGTGCTCAACATTGCGAGCATGCTCCCAAGGCTATGGCCCGTGATTGTTATGCTCAACTTTTCTCCCTTGTACATTTCAATTATTCTTCTAACCTCGGCGTGTATTTGCTCCTGTGCGCTGGATTTGGCGAAGCGGCAGTCTTTCTTGCTGGCAGTGTAGAGGTTGAGAAACCCCGACTCCACTTTGACACGGGGGTCGGGATGGTCGCAATGGAAACCCGCGGGTTTGAGGTAATCCATGAGGTCTGCCACCCACTCGAGACAAGTGACGATGCCTCTCCACGCGATGATGATATTGCGCCACCCAAGTCTCTTTATTTCTTTCTTGTCCTCTGCCACGACCACGAACCCCATCCAGTTGGCGTGGTTGCTCCACAGTTTCTCCCCTGCCCGGGACTTTTTGAAGAAATTGGGGAGATTGATGTTGGAGGTGGCATAGAGATACTTTGTGATCTCGTAGCCGGTGTAGGAAAGGTCAAGATCTTGAAGCATGGTCCTGCGGTTGCACTTGCAGCTTCCGCAGTACTTGGAATAGGGTCGAAGTCAAAGGCGTCGTAGCACGCCTGGGCAAGCTCTCTGTATTTAATGATCTCGCTGCGGAGGAGATGGTCCATTGGTTCCATCATGCCCTTCCAATTATTCGATCCCTGCACCTCCCTCCACACATCGCTCAGCTTCCTTGCGCTCCTTCTCTTTGTGTTTATATCCTTGTGCTGGGGATGGGGATGATCGTCAACGCTCCTGCTCTATTCCTTATATTCCTTCTCCCCAGCGGTCAACACTTGTGTTGCAGTTGGGGGTGATGCTTTTATTCTTTGTCTATGTTTGTTGCACTTGATTCTCATGCTCAGACAAGGCACCTCTGACAAATTGCTGGCACTATGGCTCGCAATTCCAGGTTTAATGCACAAATTCATCATCCTTGCGGTTTCACAACAAAAACGTTGTTTGGTTTTAGGTAGCGGAAGAAGGCAACAGGCAGCCCAATGCCCACAGTTGAGTGTTTGACGAACACAAAGAGGATGAATGGGAATTTATAAGTCTGAGTCTGAGATAGGAAGAATAAAAGTAAAATTTCTAAATATGCGTAGAAATTTTTTTACCAATAAATCCCTCGTGCGATTGAGATTAAAAATGAAGGCTGATGTTGCCACGAAATTTCAAAAGCGATACACAACAACCTTAAACCTAAACATTCTTCTAGAAAAAGTGAGTAGGCTTTGCTCATGTGTGTTTCTGGCCACTAATCTGAGCATTTTATATCAGTTTGCGCATTTTAAGGAGTTTGCATAATGTATTTTTATATATTTTTAATAGTAGTCTATTTGAGTGTGTAGTAAACTTTTGCAGTCAACACGACAATTATCATAGAGAGTAAAGTATAATGGCTGGATTGTCGTCACCTCTTTGTAGACTTCTAAATCCGCGTACGACCTTTTTTGGCACCCAAATCCTCCTTATCTTGTCGTCACCACGTGAGAAACAAAATTAAAAGTAAAGGCTTTGACTGTAGAGATAGGAAAAGCCTTTTTACTTCCTTGTCTGAAGAATATTCATATTTAGTCAATAGGCTATTTTGTTTGAAGTTTTCATTGGGATTTTCATCAGCCCAACCACAAAATTAGTTTTGCCGGCGCCGGGGGTCTTCTAGTCGACGGGGAGGGCACGTTTTTTTTTTTTGTTGGGTGGCTACATGGGTGTTGGTTATTACGTGGGTTGGTGGAGGTTGAAAATGTTGTCATTGTAATGGGGAAGGTGAATGGTAAGTGTTTGACATGGACTTTTGCAAATACGTGGGTTGGTGGCAGTGGAGGTGGTCTCCTCGAAAGGCGGAAGGTGAATGGTAAGTGTTTGCTGGCCTAATGGTTAATGCATTCTATGGTTGTTGTATGGTGGAGGCGGATGAAGTAAATGCAGATAGACGAAGTAATGCAATATTGAATGTAGCAGTCTGGGAAAGTATACTTTGATTAAGTTGTAATTGTGGTGTTAGTTTCGTGGCAGACGACTGTGAAAATAATCGTTGGCTTCAGCTCCGTCACTGGTTTGAAAGCATCTTATGCTAGATTGAAAACTAGTGTTCTCCAGAATCTGTAAGTCATTTGGTTTGCATGGATGGTTAATTTATTGTCTATGTGTTCTTGTTAGATGTTTGTATCTTTGGCATTATACCCATTGTGGAGATTTCAAAGAGAGTATCATTCTGCATCGATGAAAGAATTGCAGTTAAATGTTCTTTCTTTCATAAAAAAATATGCTTAGGGTTAGTAATTTGTTCGCTGTTTATTTATGGTTTTTTGCTATCTATGTGTATCTTTCGCCTTGCAACCATCACGATAGGAGCAATTTTGATTAAGTTGCATTGTTGAAACAACTATTGTGGTATTGGTTTCATAGGAGACCTGTCATTGTAAAAGTCCTTGCATGTGGCTTCGTTGATGGATTAATAGCAGATTATTGTAAAAAACCGTGTCCTTTAGCTTTGTCGCTGGTTTGATAGGAGGCTGTTCGCAAACCATTTTATGTCAGATTGAAAACTCTTGTGCTCTGGAACATGTAAGTCCTTTTACATGGGTAGTTTACATAGATGGTTCGTTTATTGTTGATGTCTTCTTATTATATGTTTGTATCTTTGGTGTTATGCCCATTTTGGAGTTTCGAAAGAGATTATTGTTGTCTATGGATGGACAAATTACACACAAATCTTCTTTCTTTGTTGAAAAAATATGGTTAGGATTAGTTATTTGTTCACTATTCGTCTATTGTTTTGGTTATCTGTGCATATAACCATTTTCAAGATTTGAAAAACATTATCATTCTCTTTCTTTCTTCTGTCAAAAAATATGGTTGGGCTTGGTTATTTGCACACTGAACATTGGTGTATTGTTCTGGTTGTCTATGTGTATCTTTGGTGTTGTAGCCATTACCATGGGAGCAATTGAATTTATCTGTGTGTAGGGTTTAGGGTTGTATGAAAACATTAACATATTGGAGATAAAATTACTTTGGCGGTTGTCCAGTATTATTCTAGTAGGTCTTTTACAATTTCTCTATTTGTGGTGATGTAGCTCGAATTTTCAATGAAGCTTGTGGGATTATACTAATTTTTAGATGGGTGCTTTGCATAGATGATCTCCAAAAGAATATGGTTAGGGTTAGTTATTTGTTTGCTCTTGGTTAGTTATTTGTTTGCTCTTGGCATGTTGTTTGGGTTCTTTGTGTGTATAGCCATTTTCAAGATTTGAAAGAGATTATCATTCTCTTTCTTGCTTCCGTCAAAAAATATGGTTGGACTTCGTTATTTGCATGCTATTGGTCTATTGTTTTGGTTTTCTGTGTGTATCTTTGGCGTTGTAGCCATTACCATGGGAGCAATTGTATTTATCTATGTGTAGGGTTTAGGGTTGTATGAAAACACTAACATATTGGAAATAAAATTACTTTGGTGGCTATCTAGTATTATTTTAGCAGGTCTTTTACAATTTCTCTATTTGTGGTGATGTAGCTCAAATTTTCAATGAAGCTTGTGGTTTTATACTGATTTTTACATGGGTTCTTTGCATAGATGATTGGCGTATTGTCAATGTCTTCTTGTTTTATGTTTCTATCTTTTGTGTTATACCCATTTTTGAGACTTGAAGGAGATTATCGGTCTTTGGGGGTGGAGAGTGTGTAGTTAAATCTTCTTTGTTTCATGAAAAGAATATGGATAGGGCTACTAATTTTTGGATATTGAGTGCTATTCTAATACCTCTTTTAAAATTTCTCAATTTCTCTATAATATTTAGTGAAAGTGGCTCTTGTTTAATCATACATATGTAGACACATATATATAATCTATGCATCTTTGTTGCCGTACACATGGTTTGGTTTTTATTTTCAATGAAGCTTGTGGGGTTATACTCTATTATACATGGGTTTTTTTCATAAATGATTAATTTATTGTTAATGTCTTCTTGCTATATGTTTCTTTGCCTTTATTCCTATTACCATAGGAGCAATTGTAGTTAAATCTACTTTCTATCGCTATTGCTCTACCGTATTGATTATCCCTATATAACTTTGGCATTGTAGCTATTAGCATAGGAGGAATCATAGCTATCTGTGTGTAGGGTTTAGGGATGTATGAAACCATTCACATATTGGAGATAAAATTGCATTGGTGGGTGTTTACTGTTATCCTAATAGCTCTTTTTACAATTTCTCTATTTGTATATGATATTTAGTATCAGGTGATGTAGCTCAAATTTTCAATGAAGGTTGTGGCCTTATACTGATGTTTGGATGGGTGTTTTGCATACATGATTAATTTATTGTTAATGTGTTCTAATAAGTTTCTATCTTTGACATTATAGTGATTTTCGAGACTTGGAAGAGAGTATTGCTCTTCGTGGGTGGAGAAATTGCAGTAAAATGTTCTTCCCTTCATGGGAAAAATATGGTTAGCGTTACTAAAATTTGGCTGTTCAATATTGTGCTAATAGGTCTTTTACAATTTATGTATTTCTTTGTATTGTCAAAGAGATATGGTTCAGCTGAGTGATTTTTGTGGCCCTTGTTTATTCTTTGTAGTTATGGTTGTGCAACTTTGGCTTTTTGTAGTTAAATCTTGTTTCTCTCGTTGTTGGCCTACTGTTTAAATTATTTGTGTATATCTTTGGCGCTGGGAGCTCTATTTACTATGGGTTTAGGGAAATTGCAGTTAAATCTTTTTCCATCTGTGAAAAAATATGGTTGGGGTGAGTAATTTTTGTGGCCCTTGTTTATTGTTTGTAGTTATCGTTGTGCATTTTTGGCTTGATAACCCTTTCTATAGGGGCAACTGTAGTTAAATCTTCTTAATTTTATGAAAAAATTTGAGTTGCATTGCCTCACACTAAATATTATAGAGAAATAGAGAAATTCTAAAAGAGGTATTATAATAACACTAATGTAGCTTGGAGTCTCGATTAAGTATGTATATGTATATATATATATATATAGATATAGATATAGATATAGATATCTATATCTATATCTATATCTATATCTATGAGAAGGCTCTTTCGACAATGTGATTTAATCAATATAGTTTCTCACACATTTTGTAGCAGATCAATGTTAAAACTGTCGAGCCTACTATCAAAAGGAACAATTAGTAGAGGTTGGGTCACATGAATAATAAATTAATTGTTTATGAAAAATACCCATATAGACATACAAATATATATATATATATATATATATATATATATATACATGTAAACATATACACATATATATACATGTATACATATATACATATATATACATGTATATATACATGTCTACATAACCACAAAATGCATTAACCATTGGACCAACAAGCACTTACCATTCACCTTCCACCTTTCGAGGAGACCACCTCCACCACCACCAACCCACGTATTTGCAAAAATCCACGTTGAACACTTACCATGCACCTTCCCCATTACAATGACAACATTCTCCACCTCCACTAGCCAACGGAATAACCAACGCCCATGTTGCCACAAAAAAAAAAGTGCCCTCCCTTAACTCCCCCCCAGGATGCTATAGGATGGAGTAGAACACGATGATTTTAGCAATGGTATGTTGCTAAAGAAACACCACACTTGCTATTTGCACAATGCATCTTAATCAATATAAAATCCTAGAACCTACTATCAACATGAACAATAAGCACCAAATGAAATACATGAACAATAATTAATGTGCTATCAAACCAACACCATAATGGCTCTCTCAACAATGAAACTTAATCAATATACTTTCTCGCACATTTCACAATGCATCAATGTTAAACCCCTTCACCCTGGTATCAAAAACAAAAAATAAACAGAGAACGAAAGACATGAACAATAAATTAATCATTTATGCAAGATACCCATGTAAACATATATATATATACATGTAAACATATAGACATATATATACATGTATGCATATATACGTATGTATACATGTGTATATGCATGCCAACATATGCATACATATATACATGTAAACATATACACATATATATACCTGTATACATATACATACATATATATACATACACACATGTGTATATACATATGCTTTCTCACAGGTTTTGCACCACACCAGTGTTAAAACCCTCTAGCTTGCTATCAAAAGGAACAATAAGCAGAGCCTGAAAAGCATGAACAATAAATTAATCATTTATGCAAAAATACCCATGTAAAACATGCACATATATATACATGTAAACATATGGACATATATATGCATGTATACATATATATGTATATATATGTGTACAGATATCCATGCATATATACATGTAAACTGTATATACATACAAATAAGTGCACATATGCATACATATATACATGTAAACATATACATACATATACACACACAGCTATATATAGATGAAATTAGTTTGCCTAGTGTTATATAGTAAATGTCTTTTTCATAGATATTTTATCCTTTCAGTATTTGCCTATAATATTGAGTGCCAAATAATGCTACTTGGATTATGAATTGGCAAGTGAACTCTTCTATAGATTGGTCTAGGTATGATGTAATTTTATCTCTCTCCTACCTTTATATTTATTTGCACTGGAAGCATATCTATATTTATTTATTTGTTAAACAAGTGCAATCGAGGAAAATGCACATCATCACAACACATGGATAGAATGAATAAGGAAAATATATTTAAGTCTTTGAAAAGATCAGTGCATGTCTACTTCCATGTCTATATATATGTATGTATGGATAAATATATATGTATGTAAGTTTTATTAATAATTCTCTTACAATTTCCCCATTTACTCTATAATACTCAATGGCATATTATAATGCAGCTGCTGTTATACAATTCTTCTATTTGTTAGCAGACTACAAAGAAGGTGGGTGTCAAAGTAGAATGAAAACCATGGTAGCTCAATGAATCTGCAAATGTATACAGGCAAAGGGAAGAATAAATTGTGTGGCCATTCACAATCTACAATGTCCTCTTTGTAAGGATTTGAAGTGAAATCAATTAGAGGGATTCGAACAAGTTAATTGTACAAAATGTGTATGGCACCAAAGATGCACAAAGTGTAGATATGTGTCGACATATGTATATATGTATATGTGTATATATGTATGTATGTATGTACATGCATGTATGTATGTATATATGTTGTAGCTTCTGGATATTGGTATATATGTATACACATACACACACACACATATATATATGTATATGTGTATGAATGTGTATATATATGTATATGCATATTTGTGCATATATGTATATGTTGATGTAGATATATATATATGTGTGTGTGTGTGTACACTGTCATAATAGTGGTTTACAATTCCTGAGAGGAACGAATTTTAGCTGAAATCATATATTTTTAGAAAATATAATGATTTAAGCCTTAAAAAGTTCCATTTTAAGGATTCCAATTGAAGAGGGTTTGATCAAGTCACCTTAGATCAAACCCCCTTGGATAGAACTTCGCTAGTTTTAAACCATACCTATAAATGTGTTTCCTTTACACCTATCAAAATGCTGATAAAAAATCACTTTTGATTTAGATTTATGGGGATCAAATGATTATGGTATTCCTCAAAACAATCTATCCAATGAATATAATTTTAATATGTTTTGATTTTATTATGTATTTGTTTTTTAACTTTTATTAAACATAGGTTTTTCATCGAAAATGAATTTCTTTGTTCTTCACATATGGAAAAATAGAAGATTATAAAAAAAATTTGAAAAATATGAGTACACCAGATATTGAAGTCCTTGATCCAACAAAAAAAATAAAATAAAATTTTGACATATACAAAAAAAGTTATGTGTTATACAGTTGCGCTGTGTCTGAATTGTAATTCGTTTGACTTTGAAACTTTAGTAAGGAAAAAATATTCAATAAAAAACTATCTAACCACGTGGAAGCACTAGATATCAGAGTTACAAATCTAAATTTGAAAGAATTATAATTTTATCCTTCATGGAAAAAAAGTCATGCGTTATACAGTGTGCGTCACTTTTTTAAAATGTTTTTTGAAAAAAATCTATTTTTGTGGGAGATGGAAAAAGAAGTGCAATTTGATTCCAAAAAATTTGAAAAAAATATTTTTAGAATTTATAGACAAAATTTGATGAGACTCTAGTTTGCACTATCTTCAAATTCCTCACTGTTTAGCCACTATAGGTGCCCGAATGTGAAGATTTAGTTAAAAATAATAATTTTAGTGTCTAGTGTGTATGTGTATATGTATGTATGCATGTGTGCGTATATATATATATATATATATATATATATATGTATGAATGCATACATATATTATGTGGTTTGGTGGTTACAGTGGAGGTGGTGACCTTGATACACAAAAGGTGAATAGTAAGTGTTTGTTGTTGCGGGGGTTAATGCATTATGTTGTTGTTGTCTAATGGGGCCGATGAAGTAAATGCAATATTGAATGTTGTAGTGTGGAAAAGTATACTTTGATTAAGTTGCATTGTTCAAACAACTATTGTAGTGTTATATATATATGTATTCTTTCTCTCTCATCTGTTTAAACTCTTGCCATAAGAAACTATTCATTATGGTGGCTCGCAACTTCTGTTGTCCATTTGGAAAAAGTTTCGTGAGGATAATATATTGACTAGGTTGCATTGTTGAAAGTGGCATTGTTGTGTTGGTTTCGTAGTAGAGAAATGCCTCAGATGTGTGGTCCTTGTTGGTTTAATAGCAGATTGTAGCCACAATGGCTCTTTTGACAATGCAACTTAATCAATGTACTTCCTTGCACATTATGCAGAAAATGTGACCTACATAGTGTGGAATTAAATATTATAGAGCAACACATAAACTATGGAACAACTATTGTACAACAAATCCTATTCATGGTTTCGCTGATGAAAATCACGTTGGAAACTTCAAATAGATAAGAAACCCTCTACATATCCATATATATAATCCCTCCTATTTTAATTTGTGTGGTTCTTCACTGTTTCCCTAATAATCCTGTTAGAAATTTTGTTTTTCTCTATAATATGTATATATGTATATATACATGTATATGTATGAATGTACATATATATATATATGTCTATGGGAAAGTATACTGCAAAATGTGTGGGCAAATATATTGGTTGGGTTGGTTTGATAGTAGACTATTGTAAAATTCTTCAAATATAGAAGAGTTTCCTACATTTGATAATGAGAATATGAGGCTTGTCTCTTCAACAAAAGATATTTGTAAATGTTGCTCATTGGTGAATAAGTATTTCCCAAAAAATTATGGAACTAGAATTTACAAGGCAACTGTTATATAGACTAGTTGTGTTCTATTAACATGTTTCATGATATTCTTCGGCCCTTATTTTTTTGACTATCAATAACTTTCATGATATTATTTTCCAAGTTCATTTATTTGAATTTGCCTATGGCAGAGTATTTTATTTTTCTTGTAACAAGGATTGTTTTGTAATCTTTAAAATTTTGTAATCTTTAACGTGCTTAATTTGTTTGGATGGAAAATGTTATCATTCAGATATATTGTTGTATAAATAGATAAATAGATACATGTGTGCATATGGATATATTTATCTACTTATTTGTGTTTTCCAAAATGTATAAATAGAGGAAAAATTGAACCCATATATGTATTTAAGGATTTCTATTCTTGTTCTATATTCCATTGTTTCTATTAAGAAAGATGAACCAACAAGTAGCAATGTATACAAATGCTTGCATATATGCATTTATACAAATATAGCAAGAAGATTACAGTATGCATTCTACGTTCTCCACGAGTTGGTATTGAATGTTGGAATAAATTAATCTTTGATTTTTTATTGTGGTATAGAGTTGTCAATGAGTCAACTATAGTTGGAAGATTCCTTGCCTTTAAAGGATTCTACAACTATGTCTACGAAGTTGGGGTCCGTGGATGGGTCTCCAAAGCCCCCAAAAATTGATTTGGTGTCAAATTGTACACCTGATGCTATGGAGTCCATCTCTGAGGATGCCATCCACCAGCCTATAGACTTTGATTCTGTAAGTTTTCTTTCCCTTTTTGTTGTACCTACTGCAAGCTTACTCTTATTGTTTCCTGCCTTTCTTGTTGTTGTTACTTGATTGTCATTTAGGTGTATACATATATAGCTAGCCCTAGTAGAGGATATAGATATGAAAGTAGAGATACATTGATCTTTAAGAGGATATAGATATGAAAGTAGACATTCATTGATCTTTTTTAGCACATAATAATGTATCTCTTCATAGCCTTCCTTTTCCTTGCTCATTTTATTGATTTGGTGTGATGATGTGCATTTTGCTTGATTACACTTGTGTTTGTAGGCTGCAAAGAAAGATCCAACTTTGAATCCATTTTCAATTCATTCTATCAATGTTGACGATGTTGTTTCCTCTCCGGTCCTTCAACTTTTGTCCTTTGAAAAATTTGGCGGTGATGAAGGGAAGGTTGAGTGATACAAGGTTGTCTTGTTTGATGGCCACCATTTGCAAATAAGAACTCTGCCTTCCAAATGCAATGATATGATGTTTACAAGTGCCTTGAAAATAAGGTCCCTTGTATGTTTAAAATACTATGTCTGTAGGAATATCCAAGATTCAAGGTGGGTTGCATTGTTTGTTGTCTATACTAAAAAATTATCTCTTTCATTTCTGCCTCATATAATTTTTCCAATACACTGTTTTGCTTCTTTTCCAGGGCCTTAATCATATCCACAACTTAGTTGCCTGATTGTCAAATTATTGGGACCCCTAAGTATTTGTTCAAGTAGTAAGAAGAGAAAATGTTGGCGCCTCACTCACCTTCTCCTTCTAAACGGGCCCCTAAATTTGGTCTACAGGTGTCCCCTAAAAAAAAACAGCCCTCCAAAGGTCAGCCCTATTAAAGCTTTGAACATTTATCAAAATGTTTGGATAGTGAAAGGGCATGTAACACATATTAGGGAGATGCATCATTTTCAGAAACAAAGAGGCAAAGGGCAACTGTTTAGTTTTGACATTATAGATGTGGAGGGGACATAAATACTTATTTCTTATTTTGATGATATTGTTGAATTGCATTATGGTTGAGTTGAGGTGGGGTTTACTTATTTAATATCGAGGGGATTGGTTAAGGAAGCCAATAAAATATTCAATAAATTAAATAGTAATCTTGAGATTGTTTTAGATCAAAAATCAACAATAAAATGATCTAAAGATAAGATTCTTGTCCCAAAAAAATAATGCTTTTGTGTCAGTTAGTGAAATAAGCAACTATAGTGATAAAAAATTTGTTGATATTATTGGCATTGTAGTGTATGTTGGATACATTTCAACCGTTCATAGGAGAAATGGATCTGAAACAATCTGAAAAACTATTAAACTATATGATGTCTTCGCTTCTCTCATTGATGTTAATCTATGGGGCACAGGTTGGAAAGAAAAAGGTGATACCTTGCACCAAATGTACCTTTATGGTGAAATAGTGATTGTTTTTGTTCGTAGTGGCCATGTAGGCTACTTTAATAGAAAATTTATCAACACATCAATAAGAACGGTCCTTGAAATTAACCCTTCTATTCCTGAGGCAAACACTCTTAGATCCAAGGTGTCAATTAAAGGAGACCAAGTAGCTTCAACTTCTTCTACACCTCAGAGGTTGTATCCTTCAAATGATAGAATTACTATTGCATTTATCTTAAACAACTACCTTCGTTTGGGAGAAATTGTTGAAGCCATTTTTTAAGCAACCATTCAAATTGCAAAAATTGAGTATTTTTGTTACCCTGCTTGCCCCTTGTTGGTTAATGGTAAAGAATGCAAAAGGAAATGCACACACCCCTGTGCTGATGTTTGGTTTTGTGATCGTTACCAGATGGAAATTGAGGAATGCAACTATTGGTATCTTCTGCAGTTAAAGTTGCAAGACCATTCAGGCAGCATTTGGTGTGTTTCGTTTGATGAAGCTGCCACTAGTTTGTTGCAGATACTAGTAAAAGACCTCTATGCATTGTAGGATAGCTCTGAATCTACAAGGGATCCTGTTGATGTTATTAAAGGCCTTGTTTCTAAAGCATATATCTTTACTACTTTGATTAGAACATAAATGTATAATTCAAAGGAATGCTTGAAAACAACAATCTCCAAAGCAACAAAATTTGATTTTGAAGCAGAGTGTAAACTATTGCTTGTAGACATAATGAAGATATCTACTCCTATTGTAGAAAAAGGATCCACTAGCGAGCCTACGCTTTGATTTCTCTTTTGCACTTTTGATCATTTCTCATAGCTTTGAATTTTAAATGCTAACTATGACATTCTAAGACTTTTGTTTAAGAAATATGGACATAATTTATACCTATGTTTGCATCTACATATTTGCATGTTTATTCACCTGCCATCTTTTTGATTATACCATGGTGCATCAATTTTACTATCATTCTTGCTTTTGAATAGTTGAAATCAGTTGGATGGTTATATGATATGTTTATACAGATTACAATTTGAAAGACAACTGAAAAATTTATTTTCCAACATATATTTCAATTATTTTCTATACGAGCAATACTTGACAATATATTTTGTATATGGCTAATCATTGAGATTAAACTTCTTTATGTCACATTTAAAATCTGCATGAATCGTATAAGTTTTTTCATTATGCTAAAATTAGGAGTGATAAATTATTTATTGCATCAATTTAATGACATTGTATTTGATTTAAAGTTTCTTTGAATGCTAATGACTCTTACTTCTTGGTTGCTATTCACATACAAATTTAATGAAAATATATATGTGCTTCTAGGTCTAATGAATATCAAAAGTAGGAAAGAGATAAACTTATGTTGTGTTGGGACCAATCTATATAATAGTTCGCTTCCCAATTCAATATTCAAGCTATTATAAAGTCATTTACTATATAACAACTACCTTCACAATTGTAAATTTTAGATTTCTTTGCAAAGCTTATTCACCAATGAGGAACATTTAGGGAGAACGTTTGTTTAAGAGGTAAGGTCCAGGTTGTGAGTAAAAGTTGTCAAGAAGAAAAGCGATAAACAAAGGGAAAAAAGTATGTTTGTAGGTATCTATATATGTATATGTATATGTATATGTATATGTATATGTAAATGTATATGTATATGTATATTCATATTTATATGTATATGTATATTTATATGTATATGTACATGTATGTATATGTATATATATGTGTATGTGTATGTGTATGTATATGTATATGTATATGTATGTGTATATCTATATGAATAATGTTGATGTATAGAATTCTCTGTTTGTATTCCTTATACAAATATATAGTCTTTTGTATATTCCATTTTTCCCTTTGGTTGCCTTGCTTGATGGGTGCAGAATGGTCAAAACCTCCCATGCACTTCCACTGGTTCGTCGATTGGATGTTCAACAAGTGTTGTGTTCTGCAATCTTCAATACATTGTAGAAATATTATTGTTGTAAGTTGTTTTCCCTCTACTTTTTGGCCATTTCCCATAGATATATATTGTGATAGTTTTTTTTTTTCTAAATTTATAATTTTCTAGCTTGTGGGTTTAACAGTTCTCTTATTGCAAGGCTAGAGATCCTTCAATGCAAAGAAAATTTGTATGCTTGCCCCTTTTCTTTCTGCATGGTTACATACATTCCAAAACATACCAAAATTAGGTATATCTATACAGTTATTGCTATACATTGTATGCTTTCAAACAAAACCTTTATTGTTTCTTTCTCTTCCTTTAAGCAAAATTTTCTATATTTCATCTACGGAATTCCATTTTCTACAATTCTTTATGAGGCATTCTCGTTTCCTAAAAATGTTATTGGAGCCAAAAGAGCTCTAAGAAAACTAATATATGTATTGGAAGATAGAATTTTTTTAGCAAGCTTACTATTCTCAGGAACCATGCAATTTCCACTTCTTACACATATATATTTAGCTGTAATAGAGGAATTTTATGAAAAGTATCACAATAACACTTATTTGTTACTAAATATTATACACAAGAATTCAGTTCCTTTGTATTGAGTCAACCAGCTACACCATTGCTAACCCACATAATTACCAAGGTCCACGTCACCTCAAAAAAAAAAAAAACCGCACAAGTTCTCATTAGCTATGGTGTTCCCGACATTGGCAAATCCAATTCACCCACACCACAATGGCTCTTTTGACAATATGACTTAATGAAAGTGTGCTTTCCCACATGGAAACATTCAATATAGCATTTACTCCCCCCTCCAACCTCGTATGCTGATAGGAAGATGCATTCATACTCGTGCCAACAAACACTTTCCATTCACCTTCCCTATTACAACGACACCATTCTCCACCACTGTCAACCCACGTACCTATGAGTGCCCACATTACTGCAAAGGAAATAAATGGTGCCCTCCCCACTAGAAAATTTGCAACAACATTCTTTGCCACGAAACCGATATTGCCTTAATCAGAAATTCAAGCTACATTTCCTAGGAGTAGATCATTTAGTACTCAAATAGAGAATTTGCAAAAGAGCTAAATTCCATAACATTTGCAGTAGGTACAATGAAAAAGTATGCCCCATAGACTGCTCTACATAGTACATTTGTCCATGTTCCCATAGTTGCCTTCTCAGCTTCCCGGGCATAGATATTTTTTAGGTGAAAGAAAGAAGATTTAACTGCTATTTCTTCATCCATACAAAAGCACAACACGAGCCACCTATGCAAAACTGATTTTACAAAATACCCATGTGAAATCACTTACACATTCTACACCACCACACTTTCGAAGCCCTCCAATCTACTACAAAATGGATCCATATGCGACAATTTTAATAATATTCTGCTACCAAACTAGCACCACGATGACCCTTTCAATAGGATAACTTCATCAAAGTATACTTTCCCATATTGCGACATTGAATATAAAGTATACTTTCCCACACGCCAACATTCAATATTGCATTTACTTTGTCTGCCACCATCGTGCAACGACAGGAACATTGGGCCTCGTGCAAAAAAACACTTGCCATTCACATTCCCTGTATCTAATGCACCATTCTTGACCGCCCCCACCCCATGTAATTACCAACACCCACGTCACCACATTAAAAAAATGGTGGCCTCGTCGACCCCCAGTAGATCCCTATCACCAGCAATACCAATTTTCTATTGCGTTGACAGAAACCTTGGTGGTGACTTCAAACAAAAACCCCCAACCCATGTAATTGCTAAGCTCCACCAATCTAGTATACGTATACATGTATGTATATGTATACATGAATATCTATATATATATGTATAGTGTACATCTTGCTAGATGAGTAGTTTGCACAGATGGTTAATTTATTGTCTATGAGTTCTTGTCAAATGTTTGAACTTTTTCATTATACCGACTGTGGAGATTTAAAAGAGATTATTGTTCTGTATGGATGGAGGAATTGCAATTAAATTTCCTTTCTTTCGCTACAAAATATGTTGAGGGTTAGTAATTTGTTTGTCATTGGTTTATGGTTCTACTTATTTGTCTTTATTGATCAATGAGGAAGATTTAGGCAGATCCTTTGTTTAAGAGGTAACCTCCAGGCTGTCAGTAAAAGTTGATCCCCATCGCCGACAATTCCAATTTGCGGCTATGTTGACAAAAATCCTAGCAGAGACTTCAAACCAAAACCCCCAACCCATGTAATTGCTAAGCTCCACCCTCCTGCCAAAAAAAAATTTCCACTCAACTTCCACCTATTCAACCAACCCATCTTTACATATAGAGAACTAGGGAAATTGTAACAGAACTGTATCAACATCAACAAATGTGTGTATCCTTCCAACTTCGCAAATCAATTATTCAAATCCAGTTCCCCAGGGTAGTTCCTATTTTCTCTATGTTATGCAACAATTATATGATCAATGCATTGATCTATGAAAAATGCGTATAGAACCACATGCTTAATTGGAAATTTAAGCTGCATTGTTTGGTATTCAATATGATGAACAAAAGATTTATAGAAAATACTCATGTAAAATGACTTACAGACTTCATAGCACAACAGTTTCAAAATTGTCAGATCTATTATAGAACACAGTCAAGGATGACTATTCTTAAAATAGCCTCATACACAAGCAACACCACAATGGCTCTTTCAACAATGCAACTTAACCAATACATTTTCTTGCCTTGCAAAGAAAAAGAACAACGGCAAATAATAGTTTGTTATAGGAAGCTTTGAATAGATGATGGAAAAAGAGTATCATGCAACATATTGGTAGAAGCCAAGCAGTCTATGTAACAGTCATAAGACGTATTAAGATGATACTTAAGATTCAGATGTATGTCACTCTCCAGTGCTTCCCTATTAGTTCTTTTATGATTCGCCTGTTTCTCTATATTATCTAATGGTAAATAGTGGAGCCC
The DNA here is from genome assembly GCA_007258455.2 of Sequoia sempervirens. Classification (NCBI taxonomy): domain Eukaryota; kingdom Viridiplantae; phylum Streptophyta; class Pinopsida; order Cupressales; family Cupressaceae; genus Sequoia; species Sequoia sempervirens. The sequence goes on from VDFB02292326.1 coordinate 26,565, forward strand.
AACTTTACAATATATGCATGTATATATATATGTATATACATGCATATATATGTAACTATATATGTACATGTATATATATATGTTTCCATATATGTATATCTATATATATATATATATGTATATATATGTATTGTGGTGTAATCGCACAACATGAAGTAAATGCAATATTCAATGTTATAGTGTGGGGAAGTGTAATACAAAATATGCTAGAAAATATATTGATTCAATTGCATTTCTAGAAGAGCAATTCTGGCATTATCAATATGTTACAATCACTCCTATCTTAATCTGAAATTAGGAAATAAAATTACCAACCCTAAGCATTTTAACGGAAGAACCTAGATATAACTACTATTGCTCCTATACGAGTATTTTTATATATCAATTAGGGAATTGAGTACATATAAGTATGTGCATATGTATCTGTCTATTTGCCAAGGAACTCAATACAATTTTCCTCTTTGTGTGTAATATTTACTATCAAACAAGTGTTGTTCTAATACCTGTTATATAATTCCTCTATTTATTTTCAATATGTACTATGAAATAATGTAGCTTGAATCTTATATCAATATATTTCATGATATCCTTTTCCCCTCATTTGTTTCAAGCTTTACAGATATTGCGCGATTAAATGCTCTCTTCAAGTAGCAAATAGCAACTTCAAACAAATAGCCTATCAGCTAAAGATATAAAGTTCAACAAATAAGAGACAATGCAACTATTGTTATCTTTTGCAGTTAAAGCTGCAAGCACATTTAGTCAATTGTTACATATATTACTTGTGTTGTGTGAATATGTTTTATTATATTCTTTCCTTTATTGTCCATTCTTCGATATATTCCACTTACCAATTTTTTTCTAACCATCTTCAAATTGTATTATGCTTTTTCTAAGTTACTAGGATATCTCTTCTTAGTGTACTTCTTAACCCACAAAAAATGGTACAATGCTATAGAGTTTGGTTCACAACACCCATCTTTCTGCATGTTCCAGTCACTACATATATATATCAAGACTACTATGGGTTTAGTGCTTTTCGATTCTATCATTGTATATTTGTTGCTGCTTATACACATAGATGCACAAATTCTCAAATGCACTTGCCCATGAAAAAAAAATACTCTATTCTATTCATTGTATTTGTCATTGTTTCCAAAAATCTCTTTTCAACATTTTTAGTGCATTACTTATACACAATTGTTTGCCAATATCCCATGTATTCAAAATCTCCCATTTTATCTCTTTCTATTTACAACAAACAATGCCAACCTATTTTATTCTATGCATATTTTCTTCCCTTTCGAATGTTGCACAAAAGAATTACACATCAATCTATGTGGCTATGAATAGCAACCAAACACCACTATCATGTGCTTCTAAGCGGACAAACAAATTGTTCATAGCATCACACTATTTATCCCCAGAAGCAGATGAGAGTGGTGTATGTTGTTCCATTCCACTAAAGCAAGCAATTTTTACAATACTCTACTATTGACCCAACACCACACCATAGGAAACATGCATTCTTCCCATGCTCCACATTGTCATTAAAGAATGCAGGTCAAGTCACTACCCATATAAGTCGGCAAGGACAAGATTTAACTATGATCAAACCATGCATAGAGAATGATTATGTCTTTCAACTCTCCAAAATGGGTATCATGACAAAAATACAAACAAATAACAATGAAGATTTCTTGCACACAACTGTTCGCCAACATGCCATTTATTCAAAATGTTCTAGACATTTTATCTCTTTCTTTTTGTAACAAATATTGATAACCTCTTTTACTCTATATCTAAATTATTTACTTTATAATGTTGGACAGATATAATAGACATTCAAGAAAATTACTGTGTTGTAAATTCACTATTCTACATCCTTTCATGCTGCAACAACTTGGCCCAACCATCTTTTACTTACTCTTGTTATTGTGTGATATATGGTAAGAGTCCTTGAGATTTTCCATGGACCTTACCTAGTTTTCTTGCTCAGGGGTTTGGATAGAGCCCTTGAGGCTTCATGATGCCAATATGGTAGGGAGGACAACGAGCGTGGGTTTACTGGTTTTGAAATTTTATCATCAATATATTTCTTGCTCCTTATATACATGGACAAATAATCCTAGCCTATTTTATTCTATATTTATATTTTCCCCTTTCTAATGTTGCACAAATACAATAAACATTGAAGAAAATTACTCTATTGTAAATTGTGTATTTCAAGTTACTTGTGATTCTTAAGTGCTCTTCCAATAGTTGTTTTAGAATTTCTTTATTTTCGTTTTTGTGTCATATATGCTAAGAGTCCTTGAAATTTTCCATGGACCTTACTTTCCTTTTTGCTCGGGGTTTTGGCTAGAGCTCATGAGGCTTCATGATTCCAATATGGTAGGGAGGACAACGACCGTGGGTTTAGTGTTTTTGGATTCTATCATCATATATTTGTTGCTACTTATATACATAGACACACAAATTCTCACATGCACTTTCCCATAAAAAACAAATACTCTATTCTATTCATTGTATTTTTCATTTTTTCCACAATTTCCTTTTCAATATTTTTGGGTAAATGCAAGAAGATGAGTCCACGAAACGTGGAATTTTTTGCCTTAGGCAAAAAAATGAAATCAGCTTGCAAAAAACGGGATCCCATTTTGAAAACTTTTTATTTTTGCAAACTTCCAATTTTTTGAAAAATTTCCATTTTTGGAAAGTTTTCAAAATGGGATCTCATTTTAAAAAATTTCTGTTTTTGGTAATTTTCAAAACGGGATCCCATTTCATAGAACCATAAAAAAAATTTTGTATGAAATGGGATCCTGTTTTAAAACGGGATCTCATTTTTTAAATTACAAATTTTTGGGTAGGTTTTTGGCTTTTATTTGGTTCGGGAAATGGCTTGGGGACCTTAACCTAAGCTTTGGACCTGGTTTGACCTGCAACTTGAAGGTCTTGTTAATGTCACAGGAAAATAGTGACTTTGGACATATGTTTGAAGACCTATTTTGCAGATTTTTTTTACGAAATTAAAACCCATTATAGATGAGATAGTGCAAATTCTAAATATGTAATTTTTTTTATAATTTGATTAGTTTTTCTATTTTTCAATTAATTTCTAATGAAACTAGTCCATAAACTTGAATTATCAGGTTTTTTTAGTATTTTAATAACTTTTGATCAACATAACATTTTGAAAAATGGATTGCACTAAAACAAACTTCAAAAAATTCTTTTCAATTTAAAAATAAAATAAAAAAATGATAAGTTTAGGTCATCTTATGTGTGTCGTACACGACAATTTTTTAGAATGACAAATATGCTTAATAAAATTTTAACAAAAAAAATATTCAATAAAAAATTACAAAAAATATCGAAAACAAGCTTCAGTGAGTCACAAATATTTTTCCAAAAGGATTTAGAAAAATATGATAATTTAGGTCGAAATATGGATGTCATTCATGTGCATGGTATGGTATACAAAGGTAACTTATAAACAGTGGTTTTTAGAAATGCCTATTGAAACTCAATTTGTATAATCTAGGTATTGAAATAAATTACATATTTGGAAACTAGACTTCGAGTACTACATTTTATGATTAGTGACCTTTTTGAAGATTCCATCTCTAAGTGCTTCAAATTTTAAGGTCAAATGTGTCAAATTCTAAAAATTAGGGAAAACACTTCCACTTTTTGGCCAAAAATTGGACTCAACTTCTTGCCAACACCCTTTTAGCAGGCTACTTATACACAATTGTTTGCGAGTATCCCATGTATTCAAAATTTTCTATTTTATCTCTTTTTTATTTACAACAAACAATGCTAACCTGTTTTATTCTATGTCTATATCTTTTGCTTTAAAATGTTGCACATAAGCAATATGCATACAAGGGAATTATTGTATTGTAAATTGTCTATTTCATATTCTTTCCTACTCCAACAAGTTGATCCAATGCTGCTCACTCTTGTTGAACACCACCAACATGACATGTAAGTACAAAACTTTCCTATTATGAATAAATAGATTGCATTAACCAACCATAAATATTGTTAACTAATCCGCTTACCTTCTTTTGCAATGAAATGTGATTCTGCCAAGAATATAACTTTCCACGTAGGCAATTAAGTGTACTCAATGATATGCTATGTGATTCAAAAACATGAAACTATTCTTTGCTAATGACCATCTTCCTTTTGTAGGTGGAAATCTACATAATTATAATCATCATATATGCTCTTCATTGGATAGATATTGGTGTAACACATATTTCATTTAAACTAGTGGATATGAAGAACCAAAAGCAGCGATCTTTCCCTACAAGGTGCGCAATGAAATGTTATAAAATCCATGGCATTTTCCATGTCTTTAAATTCCATGATGTTCATCATGAAATTATAAGTTATGGAATTTTCCATGGGTTTTATAACATTTCAGACTGCATACCCTGTAGGCCAAAAGTGCTCTGGTGTGTACATGTTAGATTTTCCACGTAGTGATTCTTTCAATTCAATGCTACGTATACATTCACCTCAACATGGGTGCTCCAAAAGTTTTTGTTTACCTCTCCCAACTATATAATGCTAGCATGTTAGTAAATAGATTCATTCGACCAGCCATAAATACCATTAGTTATTTTTACTTTTCCATTGTCTTTGACTGTTTTGCACATATACTTAGTGACATTTAATGCTTCCTTTTTTATTCGAATGGGTTTAGTACAACATCTTTTTGGAAGTGAAATAAATCATTGTTTGATTAATTTATTGTTCATGTCTTTGGTTCTCTGTTTATTGTTGCTTTTGATACTAGGCTGAAGGGGTCTAACACCGATGCATTGCAAAATGTGTGAGAAAGTATATTTATTAAGTTGCATTGTCGAGAGAGCCATTGTGGTGTTTGTTTTATAGCACATTATTTATTCTTCATGCTTTTCGTTTGGTGCTTATTGTTCCTGTTGATAGCAAGTTGCGGGGTTTTATATTGATTAAGATGCATTGTGCAAATAGCAAGTGTGGTGTTGCTTAAACAGTAGACCATTGTTAAAATCATCGTGTTCTGCTCTAGCTTCCAATTTCACATCATTCATTTTTCCCTTACATACATATATGTATATGCACAAATTATTGTATACATTTACTATTGTGTTTTCCGTATTGCCTCAAAACAAGGAATCCCTTGTCATTTGAATAAAATAATAATGGATGTTGAATTTCCACAGTATCTCCCATGCATGTTTCATTCTTCTCTTCCTTAGGGTTCTCGATATAGGCCATGCTCCCTCATTATGCCATTATGGTAGGAAGACAAACAAGCATGGCTTTTTTAGTTCTACATTTAACTCCATACACTTGTTCTTACATATATATATATATGTCTAGACAAATTGTTGTATACATTGGTGACATCTTTATAATGTTCCTTGCAAACAATATGCAAATTCTAATTCAATTAAAATACCTTGAAAAAGTATGCATGTTGTTCGAATCCTAGAATTATGGAGTTGATACTACTTATAACATCTTCACTTTTTTGCAAAAGCCACTTTTGATGTCCATTATAACTAAACTAATGGAATCACTTTTCCAAAAGACATAAGTATACTAATTGAATCACTTTTTCAAAAGCATACTTGTTAATTTGATGTTAGGAAGATAACACATAATGTAAAATTTGGTAGCCACTTTGTAACTAGTAAATCCTATTCCTGAACACAACAACCATCTTCCCATTTTAAGGAATCAAACAATTGATTTACCTGTACAAAAACATCAAATATACACTTTATTGACACAAAACATATAGTACCTTAAATTTTGGACAAAGATTATAATTATTAAGAAAACCAATACTTTACAAATTTCAATTGTATTCAATTGAGAAAATGTGATTTATAAAGAAAAAATTTATTTAAAAATCATTTTCCTACTATTACTTAAGAAAACTAATACTTTACAAATTTCAATTGTATTTAGTTTAGAAAATGTGATTTATAAAGAAAAAAGCAACAATAAATAGACAACAAAACACATGAACAATAAATTAATGGTTTCTGTGAAATTCCCATCGAGAACAACTTACAGATTGCATGCCACAATAGTTTAACAACCCTCCAACTTGCTAAAAAATAGAGCCGACGCCGATAATTTTTATAGTGGTCTGGTTTCAAACCCACACCATAATAGCTCTTTCAACAATACAACTTAATCAAAGTATGCCACACAAAATGGTAGGTGTTTGCTGATATGCTCATTGAGCATATTCATTGTTCTAATATAACGATGTCAATTGTTTTGGCTGCCTTGCGAAATGAGAAACTCTAGTGTTTATGTTATTTAATCCACAACTTCAAGCTTGCAATCTATTAGAACTCATATCTACCTTATGATAATTAAATCATAATTAATCAATTGATTCATCAACTGGACAAAAATATCAAATATAAATGTACATCTAGGCCTAACAACTATTATAGTATAATACATATAAAATTATATAAATCATTTTAAAAGAATTATTGTAACTAAAAATATTCATGATTAATTGCTTCAAATTCAAAAAATCTTATCGTCATTCACCTCCTCTTATTCCATATTCAATTATTAACATGCTTTCCTTCTTCTGACTTTCTCTAATACTTGCAAATATTAACAACATCCTTCCTTGCCCCCCACTCATTACCGATTTGCAGTAGTCTCCTATCCCAATTGTTAGATACAAATTGGTGTCACACCTTATCTAGATAGCAACAGAATTACAAGTGCAGATGCCTATACCTAATTCCCATCTCTCGTCAAAAAACACATGCATACTAAAACTTTAATTTCCAAAACTATATAAATATACTAATTATAAAAAGTACTCAATATTAAACATCTTCCTTTCATGGAAATAATGTATACTTTTTTTGTCCAATATTAAAAAATATAAACATGTTTGATGACCCTTACAAAAAAATTCCATTGAATTCAAAATTAAATGATTAATTGATTCAAAAGGCTACACAAAAACTAACAATATACATGTGCATTTGTTGCCATTAAATATAAAATTTAAATATTCTTGCTAGAAGAAACAATTATTTTAAATTTATTATTTAATTTAATTTTTAAGTTCCCACTTTTAAACAAATTTCAAAATTGATTTCAAAATTTTGTAATAGTGTTAACTAAGATCTATACAAAATGTTCCTCGTGATTATTTAATTCATACAATCTAACTCATCCATTTCATTCATGGTCACCTTTCCATGCAAATAAAAAGCTTCAACTTTCCTCACCACAAACGTTCCTCACCGCGGTGGGCCCCTATCAGTTGATTGTTGCATGCCTATGCATACGACTGTTAGTTAAGGTTGTTTGATATATGTTATCATGGAATTTTGGGGAGATTTCTCGAGGTTTCTTCATTGCTTCTGACATAGTAAGGGAAAAAATTAGATTAATTAAATAATGTCAAATTAATTTAGATGAATGCTTTTGGATTGGAAATAATAAATGTTAAATTAAATATAAAAAATAAATGAATTTAAATGTGATATTTAGTTGGATTTTTAAGTGAAAAAGTACATTAAATTCAATGAATCAATTGATTGTAATACTAATTTTTTAGGGCTTGTTCAAAAAATTGTCTAATAATCTTCAAATTGACTAAACTTTGATCTAGCTTATCTACATGAGTATGGAATTGATAACAATGAGTGTGAAATTACACATAATGCACAAGTATGATTATAAGGAATGAGAATGACCTACATAAAGCTAAGTGTTAGAATTTTCTTGCCTTAATCTTTAGCTATTTAAGTCTTGGTAAGAGTTGGCATGACACTATTTAAAAATATTATTAAGGAATCTATTGAATTTTAAGGATCATATTTTTCTTAGTAAGACCACCAACAGATTGAATTTATAGCTTAGAGTGAAAGATCAAAGAGAACAAATTGACATGCATTGGTTCCTAAGATGATGTCACAAACATATAGTGTAGAATACAATAGATTCTACTTTAAATTTTTTTAGATTATTGTGGAATAGAGACATTAATTCTCTAGAGTAGGCTAAGGATACATGATGATTATCCTTAGCAAAATGTATCCTTCAATCTTGATCATGATAGACACGATCAAATGACTACCAAATCCAAACCAAAGCCTTATCTATGTAGTTTAAAATTTAATGGACTTGTTCAATTATAGATCCATTAAAAATTAAAATACATGTGCTTTTTCATGATACTTTTTTAAAATTAAGAACATGTATTTAAAAATAAATCAAGAAGTTTGTTAGATCACAAGATATAATTTCTCTTATGTAAATCTCCATGATTAAATTGACTTTACAACTATGTAGAAGATAACACTCTTGAAACATGCAAATTTTCTAAACTAATTTGATATAAATTTAAATTTATTTAAATAATTTTAAATGCAATTTTCTTAAAATAGTTATTTCTCCTCAATGCATAAAATTGTTCAATGATATTGAGATTATAATATTGACAACATTCAAATTCTTGATCACATAACCACCACAATAAAATTTGATAATAATCAAATCCTTTCTCAAGAATCCATGATATGATGGTTATTTATTATTTGAGCAAGGTAAGCATCTCTCATCCCTCTTTTATCCCTTACATTTAAATCTTAACTTTATTAATTTATGTATCATAGTTACTTGATGTTTGATCATACAATTAGACATAGATTAATGTACATAAAAAATCTTCCATATAGATAACATTCTAATTTTTTTCCAATGTAAGTAGAAAATTTTCTTACTTGTCACACAAATTGTTATAATTTCTAGACCTTTAAATCATATTATTTTTGCAGGGTTTTAATTCTATTCTTAGTGGTACAACTATTGGTTCCTGCCTTTGATGTCCCAAAGTCTGAAATGGTATGTGAGATTGTTGGCCCTAATTCCCCATTGGTACCAAGATATCTATTACTAATTACATTCCCAAAACCTACCACCTAACCTCTCCAACAATCAATGCAAGTCCTTCATCCACAAAGTTGCTTGCTATGCCATCATCAATGATACTTTATATAGATGTAGCTTTGAAAACACCTTACTCATATGTCTTGACACTAACAAATCACACACTACCTTATACAAAGTACACAAAGGTATATGTGGAGCCCATTCTAGTGGTCTGATCCTAGCTAAAAAGATCATACGATTGGGATACTATTGGCCTACAATGGAGGACGATGCCTATCATTTTGTGTGGACATGTCAATAATGCTAGATACATAGCGACCTCATTCATGCACTTGCATAGGAGTTGCAACCCATCACTTCACCATGACCCTTTGCGCAATGGGGACTTGACCTTGTAGGCAAGATTCATCCCACCTAATCAAATGGCCATAAGTTCATCATCACCACCACCAAATGCTTCATGAAATGGGTTGAAGCCATCCCTATGACATACATCACCGATAAAATATCTCTAAATTCATCCTCAATTACATCATATGTCGGTATGGTGTCCCCCAAAACATCATCACTGACAACGGTCATCCCTTAAAAAATTAGGATCATGTCCATGAGTTATGTGAGAAATTCCACATTCAACACCACTTTTCCACACCATATTACCCACAAGGCAATGACCAAGCTGAGGCATCCAATAAGACCATAATCAAAATTCTTAAAAAGACTGTCAATGACACTGATCATGACTGGCACATTTAGCTTAACCTTTCCCTATGGGTGTATCACACGAGCATCCACACACCCACTAGCACCACTCTGTTTTCCCTAGTCTTTGCTTCAGAGGCTATTCTCCCTATTGAGGTTGAAGTCCCCTCCCTACGGGTCTCCATGAAAGGTCTTGTTGATGAGGAGGAATATCGTATATCCCAGTTGCATGAGTTAGAATTGCTTGATGAATGTAGATAGAAGGCCTTGACTCATCTACATGCATATCAAAACCACCTTTTCCACAATTACAACAAAAAGGTTTTTGATTAGACACTTCAACATCAGTGACTTAGTGTTGATGGAGAATCCAAAAAATCAAGTAGAACGTGAGAAACCCAACAAGTTTGAGCCCAACTAGCTAGGTCCATATGTTATAACAACATCTTTTGGTTTTGGCACTTATCAGTTGTCCACACTTGAAGGGGAACCTTTGTTTGAGCCTATCAACAACTTGCACCTACACAAATTCTATACATAGCTTTAGAGTGCCATGCTAAAACCATAAAAATACAAAAAAAATGAAAAAAAAATACCTTAATGAAAACCTAGAAAACAAGCATCTTGTTGACAACAAAAAAATCAAAAAATCATGGAAATAGTAAAGAGAAATAATTCTTCCAATAGTGAAAACTACTTCGGTAGCACTTTGGATAAGTACCATGGTGAATACCTAACAAATAGGCACCATGTGTATTCAGTCTCTACTCCATCATCTACTGTTACTCTACTTGGTCTTCCACCAACCCTAATCCATAATAACACCTTTACTCTCCATCATCTTTGTGTCATCCATCATAAGGCCCGGTCATCTTTATCATGAATTTCAAGCAGTTGACATCTTGCATCCTTTCTCCTCCCTCTTATGTTCATAATAAACCTATGTCCCATCCCATCCCTAATGGTTAGTCTTATATTTGACTGGGGGTATTTCCTAACACTTGGTTTCATTGGATTCTACACTTGTCATTGGAGGTTAGCATATTAAAAAAAGAAAAAAGAAAAAAAAAAAATCAAAACATGCGAAAAACACAAAAACATCCAAATAACTTTCAAAATCCCAAAAGCAAAGTCAGAGTTAGATCAATCTTTCTCATTGTCAAACTATGTTGCGTCTATGATTGGACATAAGAAAGGGTATTTGTCGATGTGCCCTTGAGGCATTAGGTCAATCTTTTAGGCATTGTCAAATAAAATCATGATTCAGTACTTCATCATTGAAACAAATTCAAGAGTCATGTCGAACTATGAGGTCTCTGAGTGTATGATGTAGGAAAGGCCATTAGTCGATGAACCCCAGAGACCACCTAGGACAGTCCTTTAGGGTTCATCATGTCGATCAAATAAATCGGACATAGTCAAGATCGAACAAAAAATAGTCATTGAAATGTCAAAATTCAAATCGTGAACCAACATACAACATAGTCCAATCAGTCATCAAGTCAAAAATTAGTCAATTTTCCAAAATAGTGTCAACCTAGTCATTTGATGGTCTCCTTCTAGATATGTCCTTGGAATTGGAGCCCATCAAAATTTCATTTTCATTTTTAGGATGTGTCTTTCTTGACGACAGGTTATGTCACATCATCATTGACCTTTTCAAAATGTGTCCTTCCTGACGAAAGGTACCGTCCAACCATCAAAATTTTCAAACTATCAAACCGTCCAACAATCAACCCTCGACAAACAAATATTGGCAAACACATTGAATGGATGTTGACTTTGTTAGTCTATTTTGTCTTATCCTTTTATTTTTTAGTCTCTTGGTCATGTTACTAGCTACCTTGAGGATGTACCATGGAGGATTTAGAGGTGTGATGATGTCTCATGACTTTATTTTCAGTGATTGTTGTCTTTGGTGTGTCTTGACAAAAAGACTGGGGCAACTTAGCACTTAGTCTGAGTTAGGAGATTCCTTGTCTACAACTATCTATTTTTTGCAAGTGGATGACCTTACACACCTTGGTTTATGTCATATCATGGTGTTTGTTGTCCATTTGTCACATTTTACTACTCAATGATGATTATGCAACACCCTTAATGTTATTTGGAAAAATATTGAAGTATTCCTTTTTCATCCTAACATCCATGTCTTTCGCGCTAACATTTCTTCTATTCCTTTATCCTCTAGTCTTCTAATCCATTTCAAGAGCACACTCATGTTCTTTGAACCCACCTGTCCTCTTCAGGGGGCATACCACTACCTCCTCATCATTCTTCCTCTCCCTACTTTTACATTGGGGCATATTGTTGACCTCTTTCTTTGACACAACACAATAAACTACATTATGTCAAAGAGGGGCAAAATCTAGACACATAAAATGACCTAGACTCACAAACTATATTTTTCTATGACGACCACGCTTCTCCCTCACATAATCAAAGTATTAATTATTCCTCTATGATTTTTATTTTTTATTTTTAATTTTTTTTTATAAAAGGGGTAAAAACTTTATTGAAAATTAGATAAGAACATTATAGCCAAAACAAAGGGAGCACGCCCTAGAAATCAAAAGAAGCAACAAAGCAAGTACAGAAACAAAATCAACTATCTTCTAGTATCCTTCGATACTCTTCAAGGAATCTATCCAAATCCTGTCATAACTCAGGGGAAACCTGCATCCAATCCTCGATCTTCCAGCTAGTATCATGCTCAGAAGCCCATTTAGCCAAGCAGTCAACAACTTGATTCCACTCCCTCAGGATATGATATTCCTCTATGATTATTTAAATAAATAAATTACATTTATTTATTTAAATACTTCACTAATCAATTCCTATTCCCTTCAATAATTAAATAATTTTTTAATTTATTTAATTACTTTTTTTTCATTTCCACCTACAATTAAATAATTATCATTAATTATTTAATAACATTATCATTTATCTTTCAATTAAATAAAATTATCCATTTAAGCCACTTTTCATCGCACAAGTAAATAATTAAAATAATTATTTATTGTCTTCTGTCTTATTCCTATTTATGAATTAAACCATTATTTAATTCCAAAAGTCAACTTTCCTCCATAAATCAAATAATTGCTATTATTGTTTTATTTTCCAACTATCTCTTTTTCTCCACCGATTTAATAACTTTCAATTAAATCTCAACCCTTCATTTCAAATCTTTCCCTAACTTTGACCTAATGTTTCCCTAACCCTAATGCTCCTCTTCACATTGAATTCTATCCTTTGATCTTAGGGCTTTATCAACTTCTAATCCTGACCATCCATTGTCAATTTCACATTCTTTAAAAAGGTCTCCCCAAGTCATTTTTCATTCATACACACAACATGCTTGAGAATTTCTTAATACTTGAGCATATAATACTTCAATATTTTGTTGATCTTAGTCATAGGCTATAGTCATTTTTTATGTTTCTTGCTTCCCATTGTGCTCTATTGTTGATTGGGATTTAATTTGTTATGCTACTTGCACTTAACCTACAAATTTCTCCTTAATACATGAATTATTGAAACTAAATTTCTTATTGGAAACATTCCCTTTTCTAATTGTCTACCCTAAATCATAAAAATTCATGAATATCTGATTAAAATATACTCCATAATGTTCTTCCTTTATCCATACATTTTTAGAGTGAAACAAGTGAGTGAGGGACATTGATCTAGAGTTGGAAAAAAATAGATCATTATTAATCCACATTCCCTACTAGTTGGCTTTAGGTCCTATACATCCACAATACTCATGAAACACCTATCAGAAGAAGGGTCCCCTATAGAAACATCACACACTTTTCAAAGGTTGAGAAAGGCTAGGATCCATAATTTATTTTTTCCTCAACAAATATTTTTCTCTAATTGATCAAACAATTAGGAGCAAATTGACTAGCCCTGTGATCAAATTGACACCAAATAAAAGATCCTTTGTAGACAATATATTGCACCCACTTAGAAATTTACATAAAATATTAATAGAATGGAATGGCCTCCAAGACCACCCAATATTATAGTTGAAAGGTAGGGAATCTCACACAAATAGATACCATGTTGGAGCTTTCCATTTTAAGATCAAAACCCAAATCCCAAATTTTCAAGATCTTTGATACCACATCTACACACAAATTAAAATATTAAAAATACTTGAAAATATTACATTTATATCTACAAAGAGTATTTTTATATATTTTTAAAATATATTATTTAAATTATTAGTTGTGAGAGCATTAAGTTTTTCAAATAATTAAAAAAAAAACTAAAATAATTTCAATTTTTATAATTGGAACCAATGTGATGTTACACATGTATTTAGTGGAAATTTTCAATTGAAAAAGTTATGAAGTATATCTAATTTAACTAGAATGAATCTAACTAGAACATATTTTGATCAAAATTGAATTTTAGTTTGAAATGCTTTTAAATTTTGTTATGTTAATAAGTTGGCCTAAAATGGGACACAACTGTGATCTTTCACTTGCATGCAAATATTTGTCTCAAGATGTCTCTATTTATATTGAAAGAATATATTAAGTACCAAAGAGATATTCTACTAATGGTATTATTAGGTTAAGCATGCACATTATACCCCACATTAGATTTTCCTATCCATACGATATTCATATGGTATAATTATCAGTACTAGGCATAAAAAGTAAGAATAACATTAGGTGTAGTATAGTATTTAATAAATGATAAATTTTAATTCATATGCATAATATATCTATCATAATATGTAGGAATAAAAATATCATAAGGTTTGACAATGTTAGGTTTAGTAGAAGAGGGTGTAATATCATCAATAATAGTCATACTAGATACACATTACTATTGCATGATGAATTTTGATCAGGTGTATGCACATCAATATCACAATCCATGGATGAAGTATAATCAACATGGAACTCATGGAAAATAATAATAATGTGTAAAATGAAAAGATGAGTATTGACCTACTTAATAAAGTAGGGGAAAGTAAATACATGGTAAATAAATAACTACATTAACAAAATGTTTTCATCCATAGCATAGAATACCATTAGTTTCTTCAGGATGGAAGGGTGATTTATTACAAAAGAACAAATTATTAAAAGATGAAATATAAGCATGTTGACGTGAAAAATTTGAGTATAGTAGAAGAATTACTAAATTTAGTTTGGATGAAAGTGATTTTCTATCTCTAAGCCTCTCTTAATCCTTCAATCCATAAAATCACCCACTATCCCTAAGTTATTGGAAATTCCAACATCAATCTCTCATTCATGTAGTCAATAATGTGATGGAGTATATGAATTTGATAAGAAAAATGGTAGGAAATAGATCAAAAGTGCTCTACAATACAATTCTTTCACCCACATATCAACCAAGGAAAGTGACCTAGAAGGAGCCATAAGGATTTATTTTCCAATTGTGGGAGAAAAGATATATATAACTATGTGTACTAAAATTTTAATCAAATAAATAAGCACATGTGAGTGGAAATAAATTCAAAACCTAGGAAATCTAAAAGTGAATGATAAAATCAATGTTATATTAGATCCCTAAAAACCTAATAAAAAATAAAGGTATATCCCTAAGATCAACTCCTAGGGTGTATAATCATGGATGAGTTCACAAAATATATAGAGGAAAAATATAATTTCCCTAAGAAGTTACCTAGGTAAATTAATGAAATGTCTAATAAAATTTTTAAAGTTTGAAATATACTTTAAATTTATTTTTTTGTCTTGATGGTGCAAACCTTCTTCTAGTCATGGTTTGGGGATCATTTCTTCTTCAAATAATTTCTTAGGTGGATCCTTGAACTCCTTTTTGGCTCTCAAATTTGTGGATCTCAATAGATTGGGAAAACTTTGTTGGTCTAATAAATACTAATTAGTAGGTGGACTCATCATTACAAGTTACCTCTCTTGGAAACCCTTATGTTATGATATGGTCTCCTCATTATGGGGTTGTAGATGCTACTCCTAAATTGTCACCTCTTTCTTATTATGATGCCATAAAAGGGTCCCCATTAAACTCTAAATTGGGTATTTTTGGTATGGGATCCCCCTCTTTCAAGAAATTTTTGCACATTCTAGAAATTGTCATGGATATAAAGTTGGTTGAGTGTGAGAAATATACATTAGACCATGTACTTAGATTTATACATTCTTTATATTTGGCCTAATTATCCAAACTACATGAGTGGATCTCTAAGATTTGGAAGTAGTTTCTTGAGGATGAGATATATATGTATCCTTGTGCCCATAGATATTTTAATCTTGAGTTTGAATAATTTATGGATAAAATTCTCATTATGAAGCTTTATCCATGGTTGTTGAAGGATTATTTTCTTTGCATAAAACCTTAGTATCCTTGTTTCGATCCCATTAGTAATTTATCTTTTACAAACATTATTCAAGTTATAATTCTCTACTTGCTTCTACATTTTTAGAGGTTCATTTCAAGATTGCTGAAAATTTAGAATGCCTTGGTGAAGCTTGTATGTTTTGTAGATTAGACTGCCAACAAAACCTATAAAACTTATGCATGGTTGTGTGTGGAGATGTATGTTTCTAAGTAGCTCTAAGAATAAATATATCTTAAGATTGGGGATATATCATAGAGATAATAAGTAGATTATGAGAAAATAAAATTTGCATTCAAAAAATGTCCTTCCTATCTACACTTTGCCTCTTAGTGTAATAGAATGAATTTCAAGATAAGAGGTGATGATCAAGGAAAAGTATGGGTGGTCCTCTTAAGAAAACTTGGTGGGATGGAGTGAAACCTAACTATCACTTAATTATACTAAAATAGTTTGGTTAAGAATAAACCTTATCCCTTATCTCAAGAAATTAGGGAGTTTGAGGAGGGAATCCTTAATGATCCTCTCTCTTTTCAAGTTTTACAATATTTCTATGTTCTTTCTAACCCTAGAGTGGTATCTCCCATGCTTGAGACAACAATACAAGGTTTAGAACAAAACAAGGTTCTAATGTATGTCTCAATTATAAAAGTTAAGATTCCTTTAATGCTAGACACTTCAAGAGATAGTTCAATACTATATAAATTTTTAAGGTTGGATTGGAAGCTTTGTCTCTTTTGCAAGAATATTGGATTGGGGTGAAATGGAGGATCTTTCCTTAAGGAATATTTTTGTTAGATGACTCTTATATCTTTCAATTATATGAGGAAGAATTCATTAGTATATTACCATAGGGGCTTCTAGTGATGATGATGTTTGTAGTTCATAAATTTTAGCTATTAGAGGCTTTATAGGTTAATTTGAAAAAATAGCAAGTAATTTTCCATTTTTGATAAATGTTCTCATGAGGGATCTAGTGAACTTTATGTTACTTGGCCCTATTCATTTAATGCAATTTTTTATAAATTTGATATGCCTAGCCCAAGTTACTACTAGTAGAAAATATTAATGAAATACTCTTAATAAATATAATTAGTTTAAGTAATCAAACTTGATGTAAATATTAGAATATGATCAAATCCTATTTTAAATATTAAATTTAAAGGACTAGTGTATTTATATGTGAAAATTATGATGAAAAATTAAGTCTATTATATAGAAAACTTAGTGATTAGATGAAAAAACATATGCTCTGTATACATTAATTATTAAAAGACTAATTCATATCTATAATTATTTTCATTCCAATTCTACATTTATAGCTCCAATATTAACTTTTAATTTTTAATTAATTAATTTAATATTTTAATAATTAGCAGATATGTTGTAATTTGACTTCGGTTAAAATAAAATCCGACCAAATGTTAAAGTGGAGTTATGAAATGTTTCAAGACATTAAAATCTTGCACAGTCAACATGACAATATATACAGAGAGAGTTACTTTCCTGAGGATTTAAAAATCTGCATAGAAAGATTTGGTGACCAAATCCTTTTATCTATTCATCACCGCATGAGAATTCAACTTAAAACTGAAGACTTTGACTATAGACATGCAATAGAGTCTAAAAGAGTAGCCAACAGTTCACATATAGACAATGTAGAATGAATTATGCTTTAACCTATTTTACCTTATTACATAATAGTTTGGAATTAATGAAATAAAATGCTTATCAATATAAAATCAACCTAGATTAATTAAGTGAATGGTTTGGAATGGATAATTGAACAATCACCTTAAGATCAAGAAATTGATTCTATATCTTTTGATCAATTTAACGTCGTGTAAATTTAACATTTGACACATGCTTGTCAGTTAGTGAGACACAAACTTTTATAATTTAATTTGTTACAATCTCTACTCTTTACTAACTATCAAAGACTAAATCAAGAATTGTGTTAGATCACAAGACATCATTTCTCTTATGTCTCTCTCTTTGTTTAGATTGACTTTGCAACTATGTAGAAGATCAAAGAAAACACTCTTGAAACATTCAAATTTCCTAAACTAATTTAATATAAATTTTAATTCTTTTAAATAATTTTAAATAAGAGAATTTTATCTCCTCATTGCATAAAATTGTTCAATGGCATTGAGATTATAATAGTGATAACATTCAAATGCTTGGCCACATAACCACCATAATCAAGTTTGATAATATACAAATTCTTTCTCAAGAATTCTTGGTATAATGGTTATTTGGGCAAGATAAGCATCTCTCATCCCTCTTTATCCCCTACATTTAACTCTTATCTTTATTAATTTATGTATATTGGTTATCTATTGTTTGCTCATTCAATTAGGCATGGATTAATGTACATAAGAAATTATCTTCCATATAGGTAGCATTCTAATTTTTTCCAATGCAAGTAGAAAATGTTCTTACTTGTGACACATAAAATTATAATTTCTAGACCTTCAATGCATATTATTTTTGAAGGATTTGAATTTTATTCTTGATGGTATGAGTGTGGAATTTAATTTAAATGTACATATTTTATATAAAAACAAAATTTCTCGCAAGATATTTGGGTAGTAAAGAATGGTGACATGTTTTTCATCTAGATGTTAATCAAGTAGTTTCTTACCATTTACATTTTAATCATAACTATTTTATTTTAGGTATGATGGTTATCTATTGTTTAATCATTTAATTAGGTGTAGATTAGTATAGAAAATAATTTATTTTCTTATATGTTATATTCTAATATTTCTTGTGTAAGTATGAAATAAAGATATGACATACAAAACTTATTTAGTCTTTAGCATGCAATTTTTTGGGAAGTTAAAATTATTGTTCATGGTGGTATGAGCATTAGATAATTTCTTATAAGAGATTACAATGGATTAAATAGATGCTCAAATTTTGGTTAGAAGAGAAGTCTATTAGAAATTATTTGGGTGGTAAAGAATGAAAATGGACTTGTCATTTGAATGTGTAATGGGTAGTTTGTTGTCATTTACATTTCAATCATATCTTTGTTCATTTAGTTATAATGACTATCTATTGTTTGATCAGTTAATTATGCGTAGATTGGTATAAAGAAACATTTATTTTCAATGTGCAAATAGTTCTTCTTAAACATCAACTAGTTTAATTGTCAAATAGTCAATATCAATTTGACACCTCATCCACACCTAAAATGATAAGTAATTGTTATATTTTTACTCACCAAAATTTACCTATAACTTTTGAACTTAATGATGTACAAATAGTATTTTAACCTTTTATAAGATTAATGTCACATTCATCCCTAACATCTTCAATATCATTTTCTGTCCTCTAAATATTTTAGTAAATGTTATTTTTGATTTATTTCATTTAGATACATAACTCCAATTCTACATTTATAATTCCAATATTTTTTAGAACTTTAATAATTCAATTAACCTGCGATATTTTTGTGAAGTGACAAATATATAATTAAAGAAAGTCAGATTGGGATCTTGGGGGCTGGACCCATCGCCCTTGGGAGTTTCTGACCATGCCCTTGTTGTGGTCTTGCCTCCAGCAAGGAGGAATATTCAAGTGGTCTTGTAAGAAGTCGGCTGCCTTATTAACAAGAGCAGGATCCCGTCCAGTGGCCAGCTGAAAACGCTCTTGGCGGCCGTGGTATCCATCCAAGAGATGGAGATGCGCCTCCAAGTTGTGGAAACAGGAGGGATCGCTTGTGGGTCGGAGGAAGGGGGATTTCTTATGGTCCAGCTGTAGCTCCACTCCCACGTGTGAGTAGCTCCACGGCAGCTTCTCGATCCATTCTCTCAGTAATTGAAAATGCTCGTTGAACAGAATTCCAGGAACTTTTGGAACCCCGTCGTGGGCATTAACCACTCGAAGTATTTTGACCCCAAGCTGCTCGAGGCGCTCCTTAAAGGCGGAGTTGCCCACTCGTGGGCCTGCGAAGGAGAAGACGGTGATGGGAATCTTCTCATTCTCATTCTCCTTCTCCTCGTTGATACCCATCTCTGCAATGTCGTACGCGCTCAGCATTGCGAGGACGCTCCCAAGGCTGTGGCCCGTGATTGTTATGCTCAGCTTTTCTCCCTTGTACATTTCGATCAGTTTTCTAACCTCCGCGTGTATTTGCTCCTGCGCGCTGGATTTAGCAAAGCGGCAGTTTTTCTCGCAGGCGGTGTAGAGATTGAGAAACCCCGACTCCACTTTGACGCGGGGATCGGGATGATCAGAATAGAAACCCGCGGGTTTGAGGAAATCCATGAGATCTGCTAGCCACTCGAGACAAGTGACGGTGCCTCTCCACGTGATAACGATATCGCGCCGCCCGAGTCTCTTTATTTCTTCCTCGTCCTCCGCCACGGCCACGAACCCCATCCAATTGGCATGGTTACTCCACAGTTTCTCCCCCGCCCTAGACTTTTTGAAGAAGTTGGGGAGATTGATGTTGGAGGTGGCGTAGAGATACTTTGTGATCTCGTAGCCCGTGTGGGAAAGGCCGAGATCTTGAAGCATGGTCCTGCGGTTGTACTTGCAGCTTCCGCAGTATTTGGAGTAGGCGTCGAAGTCAAAGGCGTCGTAGCACGCCTGGGCAAACTCTCCATATTTAATGATCTCGCTGCGGAGGAGATGGTCCATTGGCTCCAGCATGCCCTCCCAATTATTCGATCCCTGCACCTCCCTCCACACATCGCTCAGCTTCCATGCGCTTTTTCTCTTTATATTTATATTCTTGTGCTCGGGGTGGGGATGATCGTCAGCGCTCGGGCTCCTTTCCTTGTATTCCTTCTCCCCAGCGGTCAACACTTGTGTTGCAGTTGGGGGTGATGCTCTTATTCTATGTCTCTGTCTCTGTCTGTTGCATTTGATTCCCATGCTCAGACAAGGCACCGACGACAAATTACTGGTGCTGTGGCTCGCAATTCCAGGTTTAATATTCAAATTCATCATCTTTTCAGCGGTTTCAAAAGAAAAATGTAGTTTGGTTTTAGGTAGCGGAAGAAGGCAGCCCAATGCCAAACCACAGACGAGTGTTGACAAACGCAGAGGGGGTGAATGCGCATTTATAAGTCTCCGAGATGAAAAGAAAAAAGAAAACTGAAATTTCTAAATATACGTAGAAAATTCTTGCCAATCACATCTCTCGTGCGATTGTAATTAAAAATGAAAGGTGTTGACTACTATCTGTAGTCAAGTAATAAAGAATTGCCGAGAAATTTCAGAAGGCATACGCAATAACCTTACTTTTGGCTCCTACGATGAGCCATCAAGAAAATTGAGTGGTAGTATCTCTTTCAAAACTATACTCCAACTCAAAATATTTCTTCGTAGCAATGTATGAATGTGGTTCCTTGTCAAATTCTCACTAAGGAAGATTTGTGTGTGGTTGTCTTCTCAATTTGTTTATTCAAAATTGGACAGTAAACTTTTGCAGTCAACACGACAATATACACGGTAGAAGATGATCTTTTCTAGTCAACACAACAATATTCACGGCGTATGATGTCTGGATTGTCACTTCTCTATTGACTTCTAGATCGGCATAGACTTTTTTTTTGGCAACCAAATCCCTCTATCTACTCATAGAATTTGCTTACCTTCATCTTTCGTTATTTGAATCTTGGTATAGGTTGGCAAGGCATTGTTTAAAAATATCTTTGGAGTATCTATTGAATTGTGAGGATCATGTTTTCCTTAGTAAAACCACTAGCGAATTGACTTTATATCTTAGAGTGAAAGATCAAAAACATCAAATAAACATGGAATGGTTCCTAAGATGATGTCACAAACATACAATGTAGAATAGAATTTACTTTAAGTTATTTCAAATTATTGCAAAATAGACATTAATTCTCTAGAGCAGGCTACAAATACACGATGCTTATCCTTAGCAAAATATATCCTTCAATATTAATTGTGATAGACATTATGATCAAATGACTATCAAATATGAATCAAATATCTTATCTATGTAGTTTAATTTTCAATTGACCTATTCAATTATAGGTCCATTGCAAATTAAAATACATGTGCTTTTCATGATACTTTTGGAAAATTAAAGCACATGTATTTTCTCTAACTCAAAAGCATAAGCATTTATTTCTCTAAATTAGTATCATATTTGTCTTCCTCCACTAAGTTGCTTTGTTTCCATAGTGTAGAATGCATTCAATGTGTTGTGATATTTCAACTAATGATATGTATGTCTTCCTCTAAAATTAGGGAGCTCAAATAACTAGAGTCCAATCATATAGTTTTTACCCCAGTAAAAACGAACTCAAAAGTACCATGGGTAGCTAGGGGAAGGACCTCGTGGTAGTTTTCTTGGCAATTTCACTACATAAACTAATGTTCCACATAATCAAATATAATGTCACATTAACATTCTTTTTATTGAGTTGTCACAAAAGATCCCCCAAAACGGCTATACCTATATTTGTGCATTGAGTCATATTTTGTTGGTGAGCCCATGTGGCATCCCATGATTTCTTGATTTTTGACCTTAATGACGAAATTTCTTCAATTGTTAGAAATAATGTTCAACACTAAAAATATTAAAATCATAATTAATATTTTTATACTATTAAAATAATCTATTAACTTTATTTCAACTACTGGTCCTATAGACACATAAAATTGACCTAGGGTAGCAAACTTTATTTTTTGTCATATTTTTTCTCAGCATAATTAAAATATTTAATTATGTTCTATAGTCCAAATTCAACTATTAATTTAATTAATTCATATCTTTTATTCCTCCTGACTATTTAAATAAATAAATTACATTTATTTTATTTAAATACATCGCTAATTTCTTATGTCTCCCTATAATTAAATAAATTTCTAAATTTATTTAATTATTATTTTTCCTTTTGTTGATGTGTCTTTTATGCACTTTTCAACACAAGCAGTGCGTAGGTGCACTACCTCTCTTGAAAGACAATCTTCCACAATTAGATTGCAGAACACTATCCCAAGGTCTCTCGGATGTCAGGTCATGACAGTGCTTAGATACCTCAGTAGTTTGATGTGATTTGCTGGAATCACAAGGCGGACTTACGGATGAGTTACAAATCATGGAAGTTGGGTTTGCAAATGCAATTTCAAAGTGCTAGAAGTGAATGAACAGTGGTTGTCCACTCAAAATAGTAAGTTGAAACTCATCAAATTCATCTGATTTGGCTTCATGGTGATGCTTTGGATCCTAATCTAACCAAGCATTAAAAGAAACAACAAAAGGAGAAAGGTTAAGAAAGCTATTTTAATCCTAAGCTATAAATGAACAGTAACAATGGTGGTTGCTAAAGTAGACAGACTTCCTAAACTGGGTTTTGCTTGGCCAAGAGAAACCTACAGTTGCACAAAACCAGTGCAATCTTCTAAGGACAACAAATTTTCAAATTGCACATGCACATCATGCACATGTAATTGAACTAAGTTGCAGCAATGAAGTAATGAGCTCAGACTAGCTTTGCAAAGTGACTCATCATCAATGAACCATAAAAAGCATGAGCTGGAAATCCATCAAATACTAAAACAGCAAACACCATCATCACTCCTATTTAAGAAACTAACACTAAAACTAACATGGAAGGTGAACCATGCATACATAAAGAGCAAACTCAAAAGGAACACCCATAAATCATGCAATGTTGCTTTTTATTGCTACAGAATGTCTTTACATCAATTCTCCAACTCTTACAAATGAGGGACAAGCCCCTATTTATAGTTTTCCAAAGCCCAAATGAATGGCTAGGATCAATTTGTATTGAGTGGCTCAGATTCATTACAAGTTAGGGCTTCACCTACCCCACAATATCTAGCAATTTTAAAATACATTCCTTGTATTTTCCCTGTTTTGTCATCTAGTGACAGTCACTGTAGCAATTTTGTCATTTAGCTAATTGCCCTTTTCACTATAGCTAAAACTGCCTGAAAGTTGTCTTTTGCTTGATGTGCTTGTAGTGTTCTTCCTTTGATCAAATGAGTCCGTCGATGATTGGCATCAATGGAATGGTGGCCCCTGATCCGGGTAGAAAGCTCCTTAGAAATCATCATCATCTGAAAAAAGGCAGGACAACTCCCTCAACGGGCCTCTTCAATAGACCTACGGAAGGCTTCTTAACTCCTGCAAACACGAAGTGTCGTTAGTGCATTTATACATGAGTTAAGGAAAATGTCAGTCAAACTTACAAATTCCCTGTTAGATCTATCCATGCATCATCAAAATATCTTGATATTCATATTTGGAGCTCATTTGGACCATAAACATTAATGTGTGCTTCAAGGGTGCGAGTGCCAGAGGACAGAAAGATGGTAGAAGAAAGCCAGAAGGCAGACAACGGACGGAAGCCAAAACAGTCGGAAAGAAGGCGGGCTCCCGGATGTTCAAATCAGCCAAGGAGGGACGGACTCCCAGAAATGGCCACGGAGGGGCCGGGCTCCAGAGGCCGGGAAGGAGGTGGCTATCGGATGTTCCAAAATGGTGACGGAGAGGCGGAACCCCGGAAACGGCCACGGAGGGGCCGGGCTCTGGAGGCCAGGAAGGAGGCGGCTGTCGGAAGTTCCAAAACGGCGATGGAGAGGTGGAACCTCGGAAACGGCCATGAAGGGGCCGGGCTCCGGAGGCTGGGAAGGAGGCAGTCGTTGGAAGTTCCAAAATGGCGACGGAGAGGCGGAACCCCAGAAACGGCCATGGAGGGGCCCTCCGAGGTGGGAAGGAGGCTTCCAAAACAGAAAAGGGGATGAAGCTCAAACCACCGAAACTTAACCAAACTTTGACGAAACCTTGGCAGTTCATTTATGTACTTCAAACACATCCTAGATCCAAAAAAGGGTGACCCCAAAGTCAAAAATGAGGAAACGGGAGTGACGGGGGTCCACGGATGTTTCCAAACAACCAAGGAGGAAGGGAATTCCAGAGGGAAAGTTCTGAAACCATCGAAACTTAGCAGGACGTTGATGAAACCTTGGCAGTTCATTTACGCACTTCAAACACATCCTAGATCCAAAAAAGGGTGACCCCAAAGTCAAAAATGAGGAAACGGGAGCGACGGGGGTCCACGGATGTTTCCAAACAGCCAAGGAGGAAGGGAATTCTGGAGGGAAAGTTCTGAACCATCGAAACTTAATAGAATGTTGATGAAACCTTGGCAGTTCATTTATGCACTTCAAACACATCCCAGATCCAAAAAAGTTGTCCCCAAAGCCAAAAATGTGGAAACTAGACCGACAGGGGTCCACAGATGTTTCTAAAATAGCCAAAGCAAGACAAAAGGCAGAAAGGGGATGGGGGACTTTATTTCTCCACAGATTTGAATACCCCAAGCAGGTGAATTTGGGTAGGGGATTTGATCGCTTGATGGCACATGACCAATTTGGGCTTGGAAATGGGGCACGCAAAACAAGACAGGAACAAAGCAGCCTGTCGGGAACAAAAAAAAGGGGGTCCCTGCCTACGGCGGGGCGTGTGTGCAAAACATGCACAACACCTTTCCTCCTGATTATTTAAATAAATAAACTTTATTTATTAATTTAAATACGTCATTAATTCCTTATGTCTTCTTGTACTTAAATAAATTCCTATGGTTTACTTAATTCTTGACCACCTTATCCATTTCATCCATAATTAAATAATTAGTATTAATTATTTAATTGTCATATAGACTTTTCTTCTAATTTTAAATAAAGTCATTTATTTAAAATTCCCACTTTCCATTTTTCTCACCAAGTAAATAATTAAAAATCATTATTCATTGTCACATGACCCCACCACTTTTGAATTAAATTAATTTTTAATTCAAAAGGTCAACTTAGCCTTTAAAATCAAATAACTTAAATTATTATTTGATTCTCCAACAACCTCTTTTTTTGTGCCCACTATCTCCTTGTCACATGCATTCTTGTTCATTTATTTAAAATAAAATCTCACTCCTTTATTTCAAATTTTAACCTAATTTTTCCCTAACCCTAATTGTTGGTTGTCACATGCAATTGTAGCCTTTGATCTTAGGGTATCTCTCAACTTTCAATCTTAGCCATTCATCTAAAATTGGATTTTCTATAAAAAGACAATTTTAGCCTCATTTGACAAACTTCATAATTTTTGACTTCATGTTGTCATAACATTTTTTGCATACTTTAGGCTTACTTGCATACTTGCATTTGTAGCTTTTGAATAGAATCCTTCAATATTTTCTTAGGGAATAGTCTACGAAACGTGGAAGTTTTTTCCTTAGCCAAAAAAATGAAATCGACATTGTAAAAATGGGATCCATATTTTTATAAATGGGATCCCGATTTTTAAAAATCGGAATCTTGGTTAGCTTCGAGATCCTGAGCCTAAATGTAAAACGAGATCCTACTTTATAAAAATTGAGATCTCGTTTGTTAAAGGGTCCCAAACCGATGGACAGGGAATGGGATCCTGATTTATAAAAATTGAGATCTTGTTTTGTACAAATCAAGATCTCGTTTCCTAATGGTATTTATTTTTTTAAAATGAACAAACTGCATTTTACCTGCACATGGGATCCCAAGTTCTGAGTGACAACGACCTCCACAAACAGTCTCCAAGTACCCGTCCACCCCCATTTTTTTAAATTTATTTGACGTTTTAAAATTTTTATTTCCTGTTATAGTATAAATGAGGAATTGTAGAAATAGATCAAAAAATGCAATGAAACCTGAAGATTTCTCAATAGAAATGAAAGAATGAACCTTGAATTGTATTTTAGAAACATAATTTAGCTTTTGAAACCTAAATTGTTCGATCAAACTAAAAAAAATTGTATTTGAAAACCCTAATTGAAACGAAACAAAAAAAATTGCATTTCAAAACCCTAGAAATTGAAATGAAATAAAAAAAATTGTATTTAGAAACCCTAATCAAGCTTTTTGAAACCCTCAATTCAAATCAAACAAAAAAAATTGAATTTGAAAACCCTAGTTTGAAATGAAATGAAAAAACTGCATTAAAAACCCTAATTGCTTAGAAATTGAAACCCTAAATTGAATTGAAACAAAAAAAAATTGCTAAAACCCTAAATTGAAATTGAACAAATCATTTTGATTTTGAAAACCCTAATTTTGAGCTCAAGAAAATTCATTTGCATTGCTTAAATGTTTTAAATTTCATTTGCATTGTATGGAGAAAACGATATGTTAAATGTTAGTTTCAATGTTAAATTATAATTAGATTAGAAAATAATATGTTAAAGAATAGTTACAATTCATAAATTTTATCAATGTTTGTTTGCAAATTTAGTTAGCAAATTCGTAAATCCAAGTGTACAATCGATTTCCAATTGGCACTAACTTGCAAGTCCATTATTCCAAGGGCCACCCAAACTTCACCCTAAGTTTGCTAAACCCTAAACCCTGAACTGTAAAATCTAAAACCCTTAACACTAAAGCATTCATTTTGTCTTAGGACCTTAAAATGAAATTTGGTTTCCTTAAAAAACCCTCTGTTGTCACCATCCAATAGATATTTTTGTAATGTTTTCACTTGTTGGAACACATAATATAAAACATTTTGGTTTCTACAAGTTTATGAAGAGTGGATGATCACTCTCTATGACACCTACATGATCAATAGGGATCTAAATCATTGGAAGAAAACTTTATTCTATTATATCCACAAGATAGGAGAGTGCGAGTGAGAGTGATATGGTTTTCTTTCATTGGAGATACCTAAAATTATGTAGGTTCAATGTCAAGAATGGGTCTATTTGGTAGATTTATGAAAACTATTATGAAAATCTAGAAAACCATAAAAGTATAATTATAGCAATTCCAATTGGAAACACTTGGGTATATATCATGTGAAATTTTAGTAAGATGTCTATTATAGGAGAGTTGATAATACATGGAAAGAGGTTTGTATGGGAATATATGTATTTAGACACACATACCATGACCTCTATAGGATTTTTAAGATGTGATCCAAGATAATAATCCACCCTGGATCCTTGCATAATGGGTTCTTTAGCAATGAAGGGAGATGATAACCAAAAAATTACCTATATTTTGATACTATATAGATGGATGTGGAAGGATAGAAATGCATCAATAAGGAGACCAAGATGGAACCATTTAACACCTAAGGTACCTATTACATGGGAAAGGGGGGAGGTACATGATGATAGGTTGGAGGAACTAGGTTATTATTACAATAGAGAAAGGAAGAGGATTCATATTATGCTCCTATAAATAAGAGGTCAATTTAGAAGACTAAGAGAACTCTAATAACAAAGGAAATAATTCTATAGAGGGAGTGAGTGGGATTGTTGAAAATATACAAGGAGAGAGGTGAAGGTCCCAACACCTACATAGAGTCCTACATGAAATACACCAATCTAGGTACTTCCTAGAAGGATCAAGATCCATGTGAGTAGCCTCTTTTTATTTTTGTATCTTCTACATATGTATATTTATTTCTTTATTATGTGATTAAAATTATGTATGATATAATTTATTAAGAAGTGATTACAAGTATAATTATCAAAATATTTTATATTTATTTTGATATTCCCTAATGTAGGAGGAAATTTTTACTTGTTTTGATACATGTATATTATTTTTGTGATATGTATAGATTGATTCATTTTTAACATGATACTTTTTTTTATTAGAGGGGTAAACACTTTTGACCTAGAGCTATGAACCAATGAGGTCACAATATGACTAAATTTGGACCTCACTAGACATAGATCCCCTTAAGCCATCCTATCACCCTAAATCATAAATAGATGTCTTAAGGGGATCAAAGAACTCAAAATTTGGTGAAGTTTCCCAAGGAAACCAAATTTAACAATAATAAGATCATGCAAGATTATAATATGAATGAGATTTCATGATCTAGGTTGGTTAGTTGAAACAAGAGCTATCTCAAGGAACTATTCCACAAGAAAATGTTCTTCACTAACTTGCAAGTTCATTATATTCCAAGGGATACCAAAACTTCACCCTAAGTTCTATAAACCCTAAACCCTGAACTCTAAAATCTAAACCCTAAACACTAAAGCATTCATTTTGTCCTAGGACCTTAAAATGAAATTTGGTTGCCTTAGGCAACTCCACCAAATTTCATTCCCTTAAGCCATGTAATTCTGTCATAGGATCTTACTACATAGATCCCCTTAAGCTATCCTATTACCCTAAACCCTAAACTCTAAACTCTAAACCCTAAACCATAAAGCCATCATTTTTTCTTAGGCTCTTAATGAAATTTGGTTGCCTTGGGAAAATTCACCAAATTTTATTCACTTGAGCCATGTCATTTTGTCCTAGGACCTCACTAGAAATAGATCCCCTTAAGCCATCCTATCACCCTAAACCATAAATTGATTTCTTAAGGGGTCCTAATATGGCATTTCTTAAGGGGATCAAATAAGTTCTCAAAATTTGGTGAAGTTTCCAAGGAAACCAAATTTAACGATAATAAGATCATGCAAGATTATAATATGAATGAGATAAATCATTATCTAGGTTGATTAATTTACAGTTTAGGGTGATAGAATGGCTTAAGGGGATCTATGCCTAGTAAGTTCCTATGACAAAATGGCATGGCTCAAGTGAATAAAATTTGGTGAAGTTGCCTCAAACCTTAATGAAATTTGGTTGCCTTGGGCATCTTCACCAAATTTTATTCACTTAAAAGCCATGTAATTTTGTACTAGGACCTTACTACATAGATCCCGTTAAGCCATCCTATTACCCTAAAACCTAAATCCTAAACTCTAAACTGTAAACCCTATAGAATTCATAAATTTTCCTATATATTAATTGTTAATTATATTTTCATTCAAGTAACATGCCTTAGACATAAATGAGGCTTACATATTTTATCATTTGTATTCAATTAGGCCATTTATATTGAATGGTTTACATGTATCTTACATTTTGAAATTACAAATCTAATGCAAGTTCACTCATATCTTAAAGATCACATGGATCGATTCAATAATATTCACAATCCACCTCCACCACCTGAAATCGATGGTGCTTGTTTGCAAGCACGAATCAATGCCAATGTTAGAATCATCCAAGATCAAATCAACATTATTCAAAATGAAGAATGTGTCACACCACCTATGAGAATGTTTGCATCTAGGATGCAAACCCTTGTTGATGTTGTCAGGGCTATGGATGGGATCTTAGATGAGCATCAACAATGGATAGAGGAGAGGAGAACTTCCGATTATGAAAAGGAAAACACATAGAAATGAAGAGATGCAGTAGAGAGCCACAATAGTTTCTAAATTAAGACAATGATCTTAAATAGTTATGAATTTATGAATTTGGTGAATGATGGATATTTTGTGTGATGAATTTATAAATTTGGTTGGATGGATATTTTTAGTGACGTAAATTTATGATTTTGGTTCTAGATGGATATTTTTAGTGACATGAATTTATGATTTTGGTTCTAGATGGATATTTTTAGTGACATGAATTTATGAATTTGGTGGAATTTTATGAACTTATAATGATGAATTTATAATATTGTATATTTTATGACTATCTACTAGATCATGATTTCTCCTGTTGGAAAATTGTAATGTGTGTGTGTGTGTGTGTGTGTGTGTGTTAGACATAAAATGAACTTTTTGTGAATGTTTCAAGTTTATTGTTTAGTATGTACACATGTATTAAAATTGTATATAGTTCTTAAATTTTGAAATTTGTATGTATGTACATAGTTTAGTTTAATGATGTATGCATGCAAATTATGCATCATATTTTTTATTTTAAATGTACGTACATGTTAAATTTTTAATTTTGTATGCACATGCTCAAGTTTAATCAATGTATATGTGTGTTTCAATTTTATATGATCTTAATATATGTATGCATATCCTATTTAAAAAAATTTGCATGTGCGTTTCAAATTTAACTATTTCTTGTAATTTTTTAAGTTTGTATGTTAATTTTGTATAATAAATAATGCAGGTGCAAATTTATATCTCATATCATGGATGATTTTAAAATTGATGATATCATCAATCCACCACCTCAGCCATAGCCACATCCACCTCCCCCTCCACCCCCCCTCCACCTAATATGCCACCTCCAACACCTATCGCATATGAGGAGGCTCACTTGCGAGCACACATAAACAATCAGGTTGCATCCATACAAAATCAAATCAATGCCATGTAGAGTCAAGAATTGATTCCACCACATGTGAGATGTTTTGTATCTACGATGCAAAACATTGTGGATGTCATCAGGACCATTGATACTAATCTAGATAGGAATCAACGAGACAGAGAATAGATGAGACAATTTTATGCTGACGATCTCTCTTATAAACAAATTTTAGACCTTAAAATAATGAAAGCCCACCTAGCCCCCTACTTTCTCAACCCTGTTACTTGACAGCCCATTCCTCGCAACAAATCTAGAATATCCATGAGGTGGTGCATACATCCACAGATGAGTGCACATTTTTGGGATCGATGGTATATGGTTTTTGATAGTCCCCCACATGCTAATTGGGAGTGCCCATTGTACTTTCTGAGAGAACTATATGTAGAGTTTTTTATGGGGAAAAAGCACAATTATTTTGATTTTAAATCATTTCAAGGTGTTGGTGGCAGCATGCCACAATAGAGGTTAGGGGAAAGGATTGATCCCCAGCGCCCTATGCATGTGCAACCCCTTGTTGTTGCTCCTGGTCCTCCCATTCCTGCACCTGTACATCATCAAGCTTTTCTCTCGACATTAGGTTCCCTTAGTACACTCGTAGGAGACCTTGATCAACATGCTTTTGCGATAGTAGGTGGGGAGCATAGAGATGATGATGATGGAGGAGTTTTTTATGGATCTGGTCTGAGTACCACTCCAGGAGTGTCGAGGCCCGTCCCCCATATATGTACTAGTTGTCATCAAGTATCATATGGACCTGATTAGGCCACACCTAGTTTAGGTGGACATGGAGATTCTGGTGGTTCATTTGGTTGCATCAGTTCATTTGTAGAGTTTCTTACAACAGACCATCACCCTAAGGATACTACGACACAGGTATAAATATGCATCTACATGTTCATTTTATAAGAATTTTGATGAATGTTATATATCAAAGAAAAGTTTGCAATACATTTTAACAATCAAACTGTTTGGTGTATAGATGACACTAATAATGAGGCAATCATCTATTCCATGAGTATATACATCGGCACTAGTCCTACTTGACAACCGTTATGGGGCATTTTGATTTCAATTTTTAAAATTATATATGAAATGATTTTTAACTTGAGTTTTAAATTTATAATTGAATCACATATATGTTTGAAATATTTATGTTGTTTTAGGTGAGTCAATCGACTTCCACGTCGATTCCACCTGAGGGATTGTCAAGCACTCCTCCACTATCGGGCATCGTAGATTAGGGGCAAGTACATTTATATTGTAAATTGTTTAAAGTTTACATTATTATGGTTACAATTATGAATTTTGAATTCATTATATATGAAATACATGCATGTACACTTGTAAATATTATAAGCGTTAAATGTCTATGTATGTATGTCTAGGTTGATACCACAATGAGAATGGGCATTGGGAAAACATTAGATTTTGTAGCTACTTGTGAGGCCTCTGATTTTTAGGTTGTTTAAAAAAATTTCTACACAAAATCTGCAAACTTGAATATATATATAAACCTAATTCAAGTATACATGCTTTAATTTTGATCTTGTAGGACTTTGTTAGTGCAACTTTCAGCCCTAACCCAGACATAGTTACACCTCTAGGAGGACATGTAGAGCAGGCTCCAGATCAAATGGTAATTTAAATTTTTTATTATATTTAAAGTCAATTATAAATTATATATTTTGAATATAACTTTAATTTTAAATTTCAAATTGAATATATATATATATATATAATATGAGCTAATACATGTTTTAAATTATTTTTCTTTTATAGCATGAGACACATCTTATAGTTGAGCATGTACAAATAGGTCATGGAGAAGAGGATGCACAACCTCATAATATGGTACAATTAAAATATGATAAATTATAAATTAAATTGAATTAAATCATTTTTAATTGTAGACTTGTACATCTAATTTCAACTTTCTTTGTCTTGTTTATGTAGATTGATTCAAAGAATTTAGAGGTTGCTTCAGGTGCACCCGAGCATCTAGACCCAGATATGATGGTAATTTAATTTTATGACTCATTATAACTTAAATTGTCATTAAATCATTTTTCATTGTCTTACATCTGATTTCATTTTTCTCTTGTATAGAATTTTTCAGGTCATTCACATAGTCCACATGGCATGAAGAGGTCTCTTGATTATAGAGACAATACATGACCTAGAAACATGATTTTATAGGTTATATTTTTCTATTTCATGGACTATATTTCTGGTTTCTCATGTACTTTATTGGACTTTATATTTCATGGCTCAAATACTTAGTTGGAATTTAGTTCATGGGTTGTACTCTGATGGACTTTATTTCATGCGCTTAATATATTGGTTTCATGCACTTAATATATTTACATAAATTATGGACTATATTATTTTTTGAAATTTTAATTTACACATGTACATTTATGCATTTTATGTTCATAGTCAAGACATTAATATATGACATTAATGTGAAATTAAATATAAATATGAAATTAAAGTTGAAATTAATAGGACATTTTAATATTTATACTTTACAAATTTAGTGATCTCATACATGATATACATGATATGTGCATTCAATAATTAGTGATAATTAGTCAATGAACTTATTCAATTCACGTCAATCAATAATTAGTTAATAAATCATAATTTACAAACAAAAGCAATCTGTTTCTATACCACAAATAAAAATTTTAAGAAATAAATAATACCATACAAGATTAGAGAACAAAATCATTAATAAATTCTATAAATAATAGCATCAAACACTAATTTATAAGTTGTCAAAACAAATAATGCCATCCAATACTAATATATAAGATGTCAAAACAAATAATGGCATCCAATACTAATTTATAAGCCGTCAAAACAACTAATGACATCCAACACTAATTTATAAGTTGTGAAAACAAATAATGGCATCCAACACTAATTTATAAGTTGTAAAAATAAATAATGGCATCCAATACTAATTTATAAGCTATCAAAATAAATAATAGCATCCAACACTAATTATAGGTTGTCTTAAGGGGTCATAATACAACGTCTTAAGGGGTCCTAATAAACTATATTAAGGGGATGTCTTAAGGGGTCCTAATACGACGTCTGAAGGGGATGTCTTAAGGGGTCCTAATAAACTATATTAAGGGGATGTCTTAAGGGGTCCTAATATGACATCTTAAGGGGATGTCTTAAGGGGTCATAATACAACATCTTAAGGGGATGTCTTAAGGGATCTTAAGGGGTCATAATACAATGTCTTAAGGGGTTTAGGGTTTAGGGTTTACGGTTTACGGTTTACGGTTTAGGGGATGTCTTAAGGGGTCATAATATAATGTCTTAAGGGGATGTCTTAAGGGGTCATAATACAATGTCTTAAGGATATAATTGATTTAATAATAATGTATGCATGATATTCAGTGATTATACAATCAAATATAAAGTTTCAAAGTAGGAAAACATGCACATTTAACAAAGAAAATATATAGAATATCGATTTTGATACATAGAAGTACATAGAGTACATAATTGTGTATGTACATGTATTTGTAATTTGTACAAAATGTTTAATTCTGTAAGTATGTATGTACATATATGTCATCTCAAAACAATGTTTACAAAATTTGGATATGCCATCTCAAGAACATCACAAACTCATGCCCAGAATGTAGTAGGTCTTCACACCACCTAATATAAAAAAGGTACAAGAAATATCAATGAAATCATCAAAACATACATATTTTAATTTATATAAAACTATCTATATGTACACAACTCAAGTACCTGCATTTAAAAGTATTCTACACATGTGTGTAGGTTGAATCCAGGCATCCTCTCCTTATTGTTTCAAAGTATGAGATCAATGCAATGATGGCTTAAGGATACAAAAAAAGATAATAAATCAATTTTAACTATTAATGTACAAGCAATATCAATATGTAATCGAAACATGTATTTAAATATAATTTAACTAATAATTACCTATTTTTACCAAGTATTCCATGCTGTCTAGGTTGAATTTGCATGGACTAGATCCTTTTTCTGATTATGGCTTAAGGATCTATAAAAGGACAATTTAAATCAATTTCAACTAATAGCACACTTGACCAATATTGAAACATGTATTTAATCTATTTAAAAGGACAATATATTTAAACTAAAACTATATTTACTTGTATTTACTTATTCCATTATACCATCTGCATCCTCTCTTTTTTGCAATGCATCTATTATTGTCTCATGCTCTTCCATAGAAATTATCCATAGCACTTTATTTGCAGGTCTTCCATGATACCGATCTAGTTTTATATTTGTTGCCACCACCAAATGTGAATAATGTATAATCTTTTTATGTGTTTCATAATCTTCGAATGCAGGTAGACCATTCTTCCTTGTCAGGTATTTTTGTAGCCAAGTGCCAACAATGACCACCGATCCTATTGGAAAACGTGAAAACCATCATCAAATAAATTCTCAAAATTTTCTTAGGGGGATCAAAGACTTGTTCTGAAAAATTTCTTAAGGGGATCAAATACTTGTTATCAAAATTTTCTTAAGGGGATGTCTTAAGGGGATCACCGTACTTATTGGATAATGATATCCATCATCATCTTCTTGAGGTACTATTAACTTATGTTTAGTCTCCACACAACGAGCCAACCAATATTTTGTTTGCTCTTCATTCCCCTCAGGTGAAACAACAACATACACATGTCCTGCAAACAAAAAATGTTTTAATAACTTGCACATATCCATATAAATAATTTAGTATTACAAAATAACTTAATATTTAAAGTGAAATAAATTGAATTAAATTACCTTCTTGTACAAGGTTTGAAACACGGTCATAGTATTTAGATGCAAACACTTGATCATTTTCTTCAATAGTTCTTTCATATTCATCATGTGCTTGTGTAGGTGTCAATGATATTTGCTCCCACTGTTCAACCCATTCTCTATTTTCACATGCTTCCCAATCTCCTGAGATACAAAACTAGAAATAACATGCAAGCTCCCTTGTCTAGATAGTCCATGTGCTTGTTGTCAAACTCCTAAATGAATGCCATTTAGTAGATCCACTAATTGTCTCACAGACAACTCTAGGTACAATGTTATCTTCTTCAACCAACTAAAATAATTGATGAACTATATAGTACTCACTCGAACTAGGTGCAAATAGTCGTGTATTGCACCAATCCACAATCCCACGTGCATCTTTATATTTTACTGCATCCTCAAATTTTAATTGTTCTCTAGCAAGAATTATTTTGACACACGCACTAGCTCCATCATGTTCTCCTTTACCATGCCCAGCTTCAAAAAAACTCCATATATGTTGGACATTAAGTTCCTTGTGAACCCTAGTTAACCAATAGAACATTCGAGCATTCTTGAACTGCCTCGTACAATTATTTGACCATATGAGGTGTTCTTTCATTTGGATTCCTCTTTCTCTTAAATTTCAATAAAATATACTAGAATAGTATTGAACAAACTCTAATGAGTGTAATCGATTGTCACTCAAATAAAAATGATACTACCTCAAAAAATTTCTATCATCCTCAATGCTATCATCTAAATGTCTATAAACAATATGGACAAACATAGCTATTTGCACTGAATTATAATACTGTGTTTGAATTTCCTCTTGTGGAGCTAGAGTATAATTTTCCACAAAATCAACCACTAAAAGTATAGTACCAATTGGAAATGTGTTTCTACATGCGCGAAATTGGCCATCAAGCCATCGAGCATGTTGAGAGTGCATGGCATATTTTGGTACAATCTTATTCTTAAATTCACTCATGAATGCATGCACACTAACTTTTTCTGTAACTAAATCACAACGCTTTCCTATTTTTCCATCTTTTAATGAATGGTGAACATTCTTAAATTTTTTAACATCTACTAATTGTTGTCCAAAATTGTTATCAACACTTTCATGCATAAAATTTCTTAACAATGAAAGATTTCCACTGTCAATGCATTTTCCAGAAATACAAAAACTTAAACAAAACTATTTACCATTAGATCTTTCACAAAAGGGTGATCCCACAATAGTGGTTTACAATTTTTGGCCAAACTAGACACTAAAATATTTTTTTGTAACTAAATCTTCCCTTTCAGACACCTATAGTGCCTAAACTGTGAGGAATTTGAAGATGATGCAAACTAGAGTTTTATGAAATTTTGTCTATAGATTCTAAATATATATTTTTTTAAAATTTTGGAATCAGATTGCACTTCTTTTTCCATCTGCCTCGAAAACTATTTTTTTAGAAAGCAACATTTTTAAAAAGTGACGCTCACCATATAACTCATCACTTTTTTTTCCA
This sequence comes from Sequoia sempervirens, assembly GCA_007258455.2. Taxonomy (NCBI): domain Eukaryota; kingdom Viridiplantae; phylum Streptophyta; class Pinopsida; order Cupressales; family Cupressaceae; genus Sequoia; species Sequoia sempervirens. Next base: position 64,080 of record VDFB02292326.1, read on the forward strand.
TGAAGGATAAAATTATAATTCTTTCGAATTTAGATTCATAACTCTAATATCTAGTGCTTCCACTTGGTTAGATAGTGTTTTATTGAATATTTTTTCTTTAATAAAGTTTCAAAGTCAAACCAATTATAATTCAGACATAGCACGATCATATAATGCGTGACTTTTTTTGTATGTATCAAAATTCAATTTTTTTCTCTTTGTTGGATCAAGGACTTCAATATCTGGTGCACTCATATTTTTTAGATTTTTGTTTTTATAATATGCTATTTTTCCACATGTGAAGAACATAGAGCTTGATTTTTGGTGAAAAACCTACATTCACGAGAAATAAAAAATAAATATAATAATAAAATAAAATTTATTTAAAATTATACTTTTTGGGAAGCTTATAATAAGGACTACATACTTACAAAAAACAAATTTTAAATGAATTCATTTGATCCCCCAAAAGGTAAACCAAAAGTGGGTTTTTATCAACATTTTGATAGGTGTAAAGGAGACTCTGTTATAGGTATGGTTTAAAACTAGCGGGGTTCTATCCAAGGGGGTTTCATTTAAGGTAGTTTGATCAAACCCTCTTCAATTGGAATGCTTTAAATGGAAATTTTTAAGGCTTAAATCATTATATTTTCTAAAAATATGTGATTTCAACAAAAATATGTTCCTCCCAAAAATTGTAAACCAGCTTTGTGGGATCACTGAGAACAAACCTGAAATAAACTCCCTTATTGCTTCAAGTGGCATATTAATACCACATTCTTGTATAATCATGTTAGTATGCAAGGTACAACATACATATATAAAAACATCATAAAAATAATGAAATTGAACATGCATTTTACAATGTAACAAGATATTTGTTGCTTATTAATTTTTACATACCACGGTTTACATTTTTCAAAAGACCTTTGACTTATTTTAATATTGCTAGGTAACACTAAATCACCACAAAATTTTCTATAAAATTTAGTTTGTGTTGTATCTAATAGGTGTTTTGGGTGAGGATCGCGAACTTTGCACCCCATCCTTAATTTTAAAACATCTCTAGCATTAGATGAAACCCTAGAATTATCATGCCAATATTTTTTGATCAAAGATTTAATTTCAATATTCAATTTCATATCAGACCTCAGGAGTCGACCACTGAAACTCCAACATTGGTTGATAGGATCATTTTCTATACTTTCTCTTCTTTTTTCCGCTCTTAGCAATGCTTTAGGATGTATTTTTAAAACTTCACTAATATTGCTTACCATTCTTTTATTGAAATTTGCTTTATTATCAATAGCAATTGTTATAGCTCTTCTTGTTGCATTTTTATCTTTAGATCGACTATTTTTTCCAATAGATTGAATGGCACTAGCAATAGTAGACATAACATGTTTTAATGATTGATCTTTTCTTTTTGGTTTAACAAAAATCCTAACCTTTTCATTATTTTCCTCATTTTTTGCAGTCTCATCAATTGCATCATTAGTTAACATTGAATTGCAATTTTTTTACGATAAAAGAATTTGTTGTATATTTTATTCGCATGTGTTCTTATTTTCCTCCAAGAAATTTGACTGGGAAGATTATCGAAAACATCACTTTCAATTAAAAAAAAAAGTATTTTCATTAAATTCAACATCACATTCTAGATTTTCATCTTCATCTTCATTTTCATTTTCATTTTCAACTTTAAAATGATTTACATTTTCATCAACAAAACGGTTTTCATTTTCATTTACATCAAAAAAAAGATTTTTGTTTTCATTTTCAACAAAAGGATCATTCTCATTTCATTTTCAACAAATTCTATAAAAGTTTCATCTCTCTAAATATTATCAATGTCAACATCGTTAAGTCCAGCATCTTGTAAAACTTCTACATACAAATTTACCATTTCACTAACATGTGGATTTGAAGACATACCTAGATTTGTGCATATTGAAACATTCTCCACAGCATTGAAAGAGGGATTTGAAGACATAGTAGGACTTGCTTGTATAATCATATTCTTCTCCAAATTGACTTCTTGCAAATTAACTTCATCTACAACCATGGTTTCCTCAATGTTTTCATCTTCAATAGTTGTGGAATTGGATGCTCCCCCATCATTCATTGATTTAATTCTCATTCTTCTTTCTTTGTCTTTGTCTCTCCTCTTTTTTTGCTTCAATTTCTTTAGGATTCAATGTCTTCCTCCTCTTATTACGAGCTTTATCTCCCATGATTATAAAATTATCAAGCACAAATGAATGTCAATAGTGAAATTCTTCAAAAAATTCAATCCAAATTGGAAGCTGAAGACCTATAAGGACAAAATTATTCCTCTTTTGTTTCTCAAAACAAGAAGAAAAACTAACACAATTCCACTTCAAAAACTATTTTCTTCATGCCTCCTTTGAAAAAATCAAACCATATTGCAAGTTGAAGACCTTTTGTTCCTCCAAACAAGTACAAAACTAACAAAGTTCCACTTCAAAAATGGTTTACACGATGCCTCCTTTGAAAAAATTAATCAAAAATGCAAGTTCACCACTTGTAAAAACAATAGTTGATGAAAAATAGCCCAATTCTACTGCTCTCGGTCATACATGTGAAGTTGCAAACTTCATAATAATTTTTTTTGGTAAATTTAAATAAAATGGTTAAAAACAAACGGGATCTCGTTTATAGAATGGGATCCCATTTTATAATCAGGATCCCATTCCTAATATTTAATGTGGGGATCGTTGACAAAGGAACGAGATCCCATTTATAAAGTGGGATCCCATTTCCCTATCAACGGTCATGCCATTTAATATTAGGAAATGGGATCCCGTTTCAAAAAAATTGAATTTGAATTTTCTTTGTGGTCAGGTTTCTGCCTTGTATTTTGGTTCGGGAAAAGCATTAGGAATCTGAACCTAGGCCTTCAACCTGGTTTGACCTACAAGTTGAAGGTCCTAACAATGTTAGAGAAAAATACTGAGTTTGGACATATGGCTGACGACTTTTTTTGCAGAATTTTTTTAACGAAATCAAAACACATTTTAGATGAGACAATGCAAAATCCAAATATTTAAATTTTTTTACAATTGGATTAGTTTCTCTATTTTTCAATTAATTTTTGATGAAACTAGTCCATAAACTTTAAATATCAGGGTTTTTAATATTTTAATAACTTTTGATCAACATAACATTTTGACGAATGGATTGCACGAGAACAAACTTTAGACAATTCTTTTCAATTTAAAAAAAAATCTAAGTATAGGTCATCTTGCATGTCATACACGACGATTTTTCAAAACAACAAATATGCCTAATAAAAATTTAACAAAAGAAATATTCAATAAAAAATTACAAAAAAATATTGAGAACAAGCTTCAATGAGTCACAAATCTTTTCCCAAAAGGATTTAGAAAAATACGATAATTTAGGTCAAAATATGGATGTTGTACACATGCATGGTATGGTATAAAAAAAAGTGACTTTTAAACAGTGGTTTTTAGAAACGCCATTGAAACTCAATTTGTACAATCTGGGTATTGAAATAAATTACATATTTAAAAACTAGACTATGAGTACTACATTTTATGATAGTGACATTTTCTAAGATTCCATCTCTAAGCACTTCAAATTTTAAAGTCAAATGTGTCAAATTCTGAAAATTAGGAAAAACACTTCCAGTTTTTTGCCAAAAGGTGGACTCAACTTCTTGCCAGCACCTTGAACATACAAAAGAGTACTCAAACATCATGCCAAGTCCTTCAAGCCAACCATGCCATCCACAACCCCTTGATCCAATTCAATAGTCTTCCCTCGTAAGTCCAAGTCACCCTTTGTCATGCTCCTATGTTGTTGACCATCAAGAACATGTCAAGTCTCTCCATGAGAAGTCCCCTTCCACCTCCATTCAAATAATTCATGAGGTATTTCAAGAGCACAATCCTAAACATGAGGAAACATTACCCCCTCATCCACATAAAGATCAACACCCTCCTAATGATTTTGTTCATAACACACCTAATCCTATTCATGATCAAGCTCCCATCTTTGATCAAGATCCCTTTTATGATCAAGAAGATCATGATGATCCTCTCAGCCAACTTTATGCATTCCATGGTCAATAGCTTGCCACCTCACCCATCCATGATGCACAAACATCCACTTACCATAATGAGACAAGTGGCTCCCAAGCAAACATAGGGGATCAAACCAATACCTTGGATCTTAGTGAACACAATGCTAATCAAGATCCTAATGATCCTTCCACATCCACCATCGACCCTATTTCAAAACCACCATCATGTCCACTTGGCTTATCCACTTTCATCCATGAGTTTTCCTCCTTAGGACATCAAAAACCATTGTCCATCACTTCGCCTACTTCGTCCAATAATCAACTCAAATCTAGTTTCCAAACTACACCTAGTCCTATAGTCAATCACATGCTCCAAAAAATGAATTATCAAGTCAAAGGCGTAGGCCTTGTTGAACAAGGAATCTTGGAGCCTCTACATGTCAAAGTCCCTCCTCCACGCTCATATGGCCTTGGATACACACCCCAAGGTCAACAACCTAATGATGTTGGTACTTCCTCCATCCATCCTAAGTCCACTTTCCACCACAAGCCTTATCATATTCCCAAAACATATGTGTCCATTCCACCTCCATTATCCTACAAGTGTCAAAAGCATGTGACCATACACCTTCCACCATCCAATTTACTGGGTTGCTTCTTCCAACTCTGCTTATTCCTCCATCCACTTTTCCACCATTGCTTCCAACACCTAATATCCCAATCATTCATAAATACCCTAAATATCCTAGTCATGACCAAAAAGTGCACACATTGTGTAAACATAAAGCTTCCACTCATTCCATCCACCCCATGGGATTCAAAAATAAATATTTTTATGCCTCCTTTCATAACGCCAAAAATCTTAAGGGTCCTAGTCCCTTAGGGTACAAATGCAAGAAACCAAAGAGAAATACATTAAAAAATCCACCCAAATCCATACCTTTGAAAGAAAAGTCAAAAACTAAAATGATATGGGTCCCTAAACAAAAATGCAAGTCAAATGTGGCATCCACCTCTCAAAAATCCCAACCATCCTCCTCATCCCTTCAAAATGTCATTCCATACAAAAATTTCAAATTCCTCCATCCCACGTGAAAAGAAAAAATCATAAAAACACTAAGTCTATGTGGGTCCCTAAATGCTTATGTCATCCATCCACTAAGCAAACATCACCATTGCTTCCTACACCACCATCCACTCAAAATATTCAATGTTTTTCACAGTGTATGCAGCCATTGGTCATGATTCCTTTCCATACCTCCTCCACCCCATCATTCAATTATTTTCCTACATATTTCACTCATCCTATCCCTATGGCCCATGCTTTTGCATAAACATTTCACCCATCTTCCTTGCATTAGTCCTACATAATCCACATCATAATCCACTTTCAGTCCTACATAATCCACATCATAATCCACTTTCGGTCCTACATAATCCACATCATAATCCACTTTCGGTCCTACATAATCCACATCATAATCCATTATCGCACCTATCATAATCCACTATCTACCTAATCCATCTCACTCTCATGCAATCATCCTACCAACATCGATGAGCATAATGACATGACATGATCCATGCGATGACATCACACTCTAATGGGACTATCATCTATCATGGAACTAGATGCTTGAGTCCCTCTCGTCCATATTCCACCTCTTCTATTCAAAAAAGACAAAAAGGTCACAAAATTTGAAAAAAAAAAAAAAAAAAATCAAAAAAGTAAAGAGGAATCCCTTCATCCAATGGTGAAAACCTGGTAAATAGGCGCCTTGGAAAAGTAGCATGATGAAAACCTGGCAAACAAGCATCATGTGTAGATTGATCTTCTATGTAGCTTACACTTGGGGGCACAATTTCTCATCTAACCTATCATTTTCATCCTATCATTCCCTATCATATCCTACCATTTCCATGCCATCTTACCATCCTTACCCACACCTACATAAACCTATCAAGTCCATCCATCTTATCATCCTATTATCCTAAGCTTTGTCATGTCAAATCATATCTACAATGGGGCATGTTATTCCTATGCGACATAGTCCTTGAGATCACATCCTTGCTCTCTTACACATACATCCATTCCATCCATTATTGCCTCTCTATCATACATCCACCTAGACTTCGTCCCCCCCCTTGTCATTGGTATCTAGCACAAAGGCTACACAAATTTTCATCCATTGAAATTCCAAAACATCTAAAAAAAGTACAAAAAAAATGGTAAAAAGTCCTCAAAAAATACAAAAAAAAATCAAAACATTTCAAAAATCCAAAAAAATCAAAACATGTCCAAAACACAAAAACATCCAAATAACACTCAAAAATCCCAAAAATAGAGTCAAATTCAGTCATGTTAGTCAGTCCAGGTCATTGTTGAACTACATTGCCTCTACGACTAAATGTAGGCAAGGCCATCTTTCGATGAGCCCTCGAGGTCACCAAGGTCAGTCCTTTAGGTTTTGTTGCATCAGTCACAATAAATCAAACATCATCCACAAAGGCACAAAGAGTCACCAAAACATCTGGCAAGTCACATATAAACAAGACAACAAGCCAACAACATTACTCAACCAAACCAAACGAAATATCAAAATAGTCAAACTGTCAACCATTCAACTTATGTCTTATATAGGATGTGTCATTCCTAAAACCAGACATAGTCATTTGGTCAAACCTCATCATTTTCCTTATACAGGTGGTCACATGGTCAAAACCAGATTTGGTGTCTTATACGACATGTCTCTTTCTTGAAACCAAACTTTGTCAAACATTCAACCCATCAATCACCTAGTCAATTAACCGTCAAGCAAATCAAATTTTGGAAAACATTCTAACTTGTTGTTGACATTGTGGCTTGTCTTGTCTTATCTTTCTTTTGGCATTTTTCTGTGAGTCAGGTTACTAGTTCCTTGAGGATGTCCCATGAAGAATTTAGAGGAGAGATGATGTCTCTTGATTCTTTTCTTTTACTGTTGTATGTGGATTGTCTTGGCAAAAAGACTAGGGCAACTTTTCCCTTAGTATGAGTTGGGACATTCCTTGTCTGCAACTGTCCATTTTTCACAAATGGATGACCTTGCACACCTTGGTCTATGTCATACCATGGTGTTTGTTGTCCATTTGTAACATTTTATTGCCCAATGATGATTAATGCAACACCTATTTGTACTTTGGAAAAATATTGAAGGTTTATTTCTCCGTGATACCATTCCTCTTTTCTGCTCTAACATTTCTTCTAGTCCATATCCTCATCATCCTTGTCTATTTCCCCCTATCCTTTTGTTCCTCATCTTCTAGTCCTTTCATCCATTTCGAGAGCCCACTTGTGTTCTCTGAATCTGATTGTCCTCTCGAGGGGGCATACCGCTACCTCCTTGCCATTCTTCCTCATCCTATTTTTCACTGGGGCATATCTTGAACTAAATTTTATTTGTCACAATGCGATAAATTGCATTATGACAAAGAGGGGCAAAATGTAGACATATAAAATTGACCTAGGCCTGTAAACTTTATTTTTTGCCATATTTCTTCTCAACATAATTAAAATATTTAATTATGTCCTATAGTCCAAATTCAACTATTAATTAAATAATTCTTAATTATTTAATTAATTCATATCTTTTATTCCTCCTGACTATTTAAATAAATAAATTACATTTATTTTATTTAAATACATCGCTAATTTCTTATGTCTCCCTATAATTAAATAAATTCTTAAATTTATTTAATTATTATTTGTCCACCATTTCCTCCTAATTATTTAAATAAATAAACTTTATTTATTTATTCAAATATGCCATTAATTCCTTATGTCTTCTTGTAATTAAATGCATTCCTATGGTTTATTTAATTATTGACCACCTTATCCATTTCATCCATAATTAAATAATTAGTATTAATTATTTAATTGTCATATAGACTTTTCTTCTAATTTTAAATAAAGTCATTTATTGAAAATTCCTACTTTCCATTTTTCTCACCAAGTAAATAATTAAAAATCATTATTTATTGTGACATGACCCACCACTTTTGAATTAAATTAATTTTTAATTCAAAAGTTCAACTCAGCTTTTAAAATCAAATAATTTTAAATCATTATTTGATTCTCCAGCAACCTCTTTTTCTATGCCCAATATCTCCTTGTCACATGCATTGTTGTCCATTGATTTAAAATCAAATCTCAACCCTTCATTTCAAATTTTAACCTAATTTTTCCCTAACCCTAATTGTTGGTTGTCACATGTAATTGTAGCCTTTGATCTTAGGGAATCTCTCAAATTTCAATCTTGGCCATTCATCTAAAATTGGATTTTCTATAAAAAGACAATTTTAGCCTCATTTGACACACTTCATAATTCTTAACTTCATGTTGTCATAACATTTTTTGCATACTTTAGGCTTACTTGCATACTTGCATTTGTAGCTTTTGAATAGAATCCTTCAATATTTGCTCAGGGCATAGTCATAGTCAATAGTTGCTCATCAAAATTTGAGGGAAAACATAATATTGCAGTAAATGGAGAAAGACAATGAAGGTCAATCATGGAGGGCTTGAAGACTTTTGGTGAAAATTTTCCTTTCTTTTATGCATTTTCCTCCTTTGTACTTCATTTTTTAGCTAGGGTTTTGATTATGCATTTAATTTTATGTTGACCTAACTTTTTTCCTTAGTTATAGGTCCCTTTCTCCTATCACATGGACACCAATTTACATTATAAGGAACAAATTAAACCATAATTTGTGATGGAAGTCACTTTTAACATGTACAATCTTTAAAAGTTACTCTATGCAAATGTGTAACTTAAAAATACTACATAGATAGCTTTAACAAACATAAAATAATGTGAAGGAGAATTGAATTTCTCTAAATGTTAATATAGGCCAATTAAATAAAATGTATATGTAATCAATATATTAAATCTACCTAGATTATTTAAGTGAACAATGGGGAATGCATAATTGAACAACTAATGTAATTCTATGAAATTAAATGTTAAGAAAGCAGTAATTATGTGTGGAAAGTATATGATGATAATAAAAATTGATGTTGCATAGATTCCACCTACCTTGGTCTTGGAAATAAATCTACTCTACTAAGAATCACTTAGGATCAAAATATTTGAATGATATATGGGATGATTCTATAAATTTGATTTAATTCCATATGATATCAATCTACTTTTTGACACATGCTCTTGAGCTAGTGCAACAAAAAAATTTATGATTTAGTTTTTAATAATTGATATTATTTGCTAACTTTCAAGGACTATCAATATTTAAATTTAAAACAAGAAAATTATTGGAATGCAAAGTTCAAGTTCTCCTAGGTCACCCCATTGATTAGATTGACCTTAGAATCATGTAGAAGATCAAAGAAAATTATCTTGAAGTATGCACATATGTCCTACTTGATTTTGAAGTAGATTAGATTCCTTTTGGTGCTCCAAATCAGAAGATTCATATAATGAATGCTCCTTTACGATTTGAGGTGTTGAATGATTCTAGGATATGAAATAATGTTTAATTGGATGTGTTTAAGTACCGAGATCTAATTAATTGTCACAAAAACATGTACTAAGTTGACTTCCAATGACTAGGGGAAAAGGACAAGAGTTTGTATATAATTGTATTAAGATATTCCCTCAAAATAGTTCCAGAACACTAAATATGAATTGGAATTGGTCATATGAAAATTACACTACTAAAAATATTGGTGGATGCTATGACTTGACTTTAGCTTCTTTCTCCAAAATCTTAGTGGATGGTATGCCTTAATTGTGAGTTATGTAATGAATCATCTAATAGATTGTATATTCCCTTATAAGCTATAAAGCCATTAAAGATCCTTTGGTGGGGGCATGTTAACAATAGCATTGATCTTTTTTTCATCAACCTTAATAGCTTATTGACCCCTAAGACTAGACTGCTGCTTGTTAATAATAACAGATCCTATATTTAAATTCCAAACATTTTACCACTTCATCTAAACCCACAGGACCTTAAGCAAGGCCAGTAGTAAGAGCTCATAGTGAAATGACACCATGGAACTCTATTGCAGGATTTGTGGGTGCCATGATTTCAAACATGGCCTTTGTGATGAGGAACAACTTGGCCAAAAATACCATGAAAGGGAAGGGCATGAGCGGAATGAATTACTATGCATGTCTTACCATATTTTCCTTGGTACTTCTAATTCCCTTTGCATATATTGTAGAAGGGCCCCACAAGTGGATTCAGGGTTGGCAAAGTGCCCTTCAAACAACGGCAAACATTGTTGACCTTTGGTGGGGGCATGTTAACAATAGCATTGATCTTTTTTTCATCAACCTTAATAGCTTATTGAGATGATAACCTAATAGATAATCATTGTTGACTCTAAACACACACTTATTAAGGTTTCATCTAACTTTTTTTTTGATGAATAGGAAACTATCTATATTAATAATAAAGATAAAGTTACATATTCACAAAAAAAGGTGGGTGGTAAGAAGGCACACCCCGAGAGTCACATGGGTAGAGCCCAGAAAACCAAAAACTAGAGTCACTTGGGCCTAGCCTAGAAATCCATAAACATTACAATCAAGTAAAATAAAAAGGCCATCAAGCGGCTAGATAAATGCCAACAAAGCTAGGAGGGTCTTTGTTATCCATGGATCTTTTTCCCTCATACATCAGCAGGGTCTAGAGTGATGTCAGGAGGAGGGCCCCAGGCATCATCAACTTCTTTTTCTTTCTCTTTATCTTCCTTGCACTGGGGTGAGATTGCAAGCACCAAACCTAGAAAGCATTTACCAGAGTCTGGCCAACCAGAGCTACTACTAGGATTAGTATCAAAAGGCCACCCAGAATAGCCACCGCTAATCCTCACAACTCCTTTAGAGGGCCACCCCTGGCTAGCCAGTGGAGGAGGAGAATGAGACCGCCGAGGAGGGAAGGAACCACACTGAAGAGGAGGCTGAGAGTGGGGGCGAGTAGAGCCACTTCACTGCTGGCTCCTAGAGGGCGACCGACCATGAGAGGAGGTGAGTGAAGCGGGCACCCAAGCCACAGTACATGGGGCATTGCCCCAATGATCCAGAAGCACTTGAAGGTGAGCCACCTCAAGTGAATTTTTTTTTGCTTGAACTTGTATCTACAAACGTTAGAGAAAATAATAGCTTTAGAATACAAAGAAACATCTTTACCCATTCAAGTGTGAGAAAATATGCAGGAATTTCTATCTTTCCAGATATTGAAGAGGATTTCCACCTCAAAAGTGTGCCAAAGCTAGGTATACTTAGCAGGAAGCCTGGAAAAATCTCCCAGCATAACCATATGCTTGGAGAAGGGCTCCAGTCTGAAAGACCGAAAGAATTCATGAATCCAATTCCAATACTGCTGAGCTCTGGTGCAAAACTAGAAGAGATGCTTAAGAGACTCATGAATCTAACTTTTTATTGTTGAAGGAACTACAAAAATATTTCTTAAACCTTTTATATAATGTATTTTTTTTTATTATTATCTAAAATTTCATCCATATAATATTCTAAAATGTCTTGAATGAGATTGTAGAAGGTTTGTGCCATTTGGTTAAGTTCAATATTTTTCAATTCAAAAGGTATGGCAACGTAACATAAATTTCTCCATGTAAGAGCTATTGATCAACACCACATGATCCAAGGATCATGTATGACCGAAATTTGGCCTTTTGATATAAGATAGAAAAAATTAAATTATAATAATTCAAAGAATTCATTAGATGCATAAATGAAATTAGTATAATTTAAATGATAAAATAATTTTTATAAAGAAGAGGATGAGACCATAGAACATAATAAGTCCATGAAAATATTCTTAATCCTATTAAATTTGAATAAGTGAAGTAAGATTAAGTATGTAAGTAAGAATAAAACTTAATATGAAACTAGTTAGGTAATATAGGTCATGTTCACACCAATAGCCCCCATCAAATGCAACTTAGGAATTATGAAATAATATGAAGAGATGCAAAGAATGGGTCTTAGACTCAGTATCATGCTAGGCACCCATGTACAAAAAATATATCACAAATGGAGTAAGAGAAAAAACCTATAAGAAAAAAACCATCTTAGAAACATAAAAGATACAAAAAAACATATACACGTGGAAGAAGGAATGAGGGCTCAACAAAACTACACAATGAATAATTTTTTCACCAACATACAATTGATGTTCCCCATATAGGAGAGAAAAAGAGAGACTACATAATCCCCACATAATGTATAATATACTGTCATGATAGTTGATGCTCAAAAAAGGATGATGATTAAGATAAATGAGTACAAAACAAATTTCCTCTCCCTAGGAAGAAACAAATCCAATTATATATGCAATATGTCTTTCCATGAAGGAAGAAAGATCCCAATCTAGGATGATGTCTCTAAAATCTACTAATCTGACATCATGTTGATATGAAAGGATGCCATAATCAAATATGGCAAAATCCTAATAAATGAAGAAGGTGAAAACTAGGACCATGTGTAAATGAATGAATAAAACTATCCAAAGATGAATATGGAGTTAAAACATATATTAAGGGGTTGTCATAAAATAGAAGATGTGTGTATTCAAGTGTGTTTGTCAAAATCTGTAAGATGGGACTCACAAAAAACACTATAATATTTGTTAAGAACTCATCATAATGTAATAGACATGTGAAAGACTATGATGTTCCTATAATAAATAATCACTCAAAGAAACAAGAGATGAAGATGATACAATCTCAATGTTATGTTATCCAACTATATTGGTCATCCCATGATGATATGTGCACACAAGATGTGTAAATATGAATACCTAGAGATGAATTGGCCAATATTGGAAAGCAATAATCCTCAACCTTAGAATATTCACTCATAGATAAACAAAATAAATCTTTTGAATCTAGATTAAGATTCAAAGAAGCTAAAGAACCAATAAATATATTTGTAGTAGGAAAATGAGCATTAAGATAAGCCTTAATGTCATCAAAACTATTGATACTCTCTAGATGATCAAGCTACTCTTTTGTATCATTGTTATACAGTAGGTTATAAAAATCATCAAGGGGTAGAAGAATGCCCATAATAAGATCATTTGGGAATGGAGAGTGATGTGGTTCTCCAAAGATCTTCCAAATTCTAGTGCAAAAAGAGCATGGGAACTCAATATGTGAGATGGAACACATAGTATCAAAATCAACTATAGTACTAATAGATCAAAGGACATGATTACTCATGTTTCTACATTCTATCTTCCAATTAGGTGTACCTATTATAAGGACAAGTCCATAGATATGGGGCAGGAGATGAAGCCACCCAAGATGTTTTAGAATTTTGTATTTCGAAGAATTATAGTTTTATTTATTCAAGGTGATTATAGAATGATGAATTGAATAATTCATGATTTTTCAATGACAAAATTCTCATATATATATACACACATATATTTATATAGATATATATAGATATATAAATATATATACATATATACATACATATATGCATACATATATAGATAGATATATACATATATAGAGATATATACATACACATACACAAACACATACACATACACATACACA
>VDFB02292327.1:0-27611 GCA_007258455.2 Sequoia sempervirens
GATGGCAGCCTTACATTATTGAGAAAAATCTAAAAATAGATGACTATTACAAAATTTAATAATAGCTAACTTTATACACAGCACTAAGTCACTATGATAACTTTATTACAAAAGGTGAGCCTTATATTCTAGCAAGTAAATATTTTTTTATTTTTTTTAAGTCTAGCAAGTAAATATTATTATTACTTTAAAAAAGTGCAAAGGTTTATGTGCTTTAAAGGTTGACGAATTGATTGGATCATTACTTAACAATGAAGACAAGGTATAGTGTATGGGTGGCCTAGATCAAGTGCTTTTTTCAAAGGAAAACATCAATAACAATCAAAGAGCAAGTACTAGTTTTCCTCAAGGCAATAAGGTGGAGAACTCATATCCAAGTTTGGTTCTAATTCCAAGGGAAGAGGCCAAAGTAGAGGTCGTAGTTTCTCAAGAAACAAAAGTAGATTTAATGCAGAAAGGCAACCATTGCAATGTTACCACTGCAAGAAATTTGGTCTTATAGAGAGAGACTGCAGATTCAAGAATCCAAATGAAAGAAGAAGAGAACTATGCAAAAGAAAACACAGAGAACATAAATAAAAGTCCAAAGCAATGAAAAGATGAAGATCCACCACACTACTCCTTTTCATGTAGCAAAGTTGAAAACACAAGTGTTGAGGTATAGTTTCTAGATTTAGGTTGTTTTAATCATATGACAAGTTGTCGAGAAGCATTTTCAAAGATTGATGAAAATTTTAGAACTGAAGTAAAATTGGGTGACAATAAAGTACTTTAAGTTTGCGGAAAAATAAAATTGGATATAGACACTAGATAGGGAAAAGCAGAAACTCTTCATGTATGTTAGTGTCTTAATTAGCACCTTCCAGTGCAACACAAAATGGAACAAATGTGCAATAGAACTTCTCTTTGAATCAGAAGGGGAAGGCCCCTACAAAATAAGAATTAACCGGATTTCACATTCATGCTAAGTAAACTTTAAATGCATAACATTCTAGGGTTGCTGAATAAACTCTAACAACTTCTGGATGCTCTAAGTTTGAAGACTTTTTCTTTGATTAATCTCCCTTGATCTCAAAGGTACCTTTTAGAATTTCAAGAAACTAAGACTAAGAGGGGGTAAAAATTTATTCAAACCAAAAAGATCAATAGAAACAGGGCATTACCGCGCCCTATCAATCCTCTAAAGTTGGTCCAACTTTTGTAACAAATCTGGGGGTAACTGACCCCTTTCCATAATATTCCAATCTTGCAAATGATCAGAAGCCCATTTAGCCAAACAATCCGCAACCCCATTCCATTCATGCAGAATATGACAAAAAGAAACAAAATCCAAGGAAGCACACAAATTATGAATTTGTTTTAAAATAACAACCAACTGCCAATTCACATCCTCTAACTGTTGCCTTGTTAGCAAAGTCACAACCACCCGAGAATCAAATTCACAAATGATCTGTCTCCACCAAAGAGCACAACCACACTCCATAGCACATAAAATGGCAAGAGCCTCCATCACATTATTAGTATACCGACCCTTATAAATAGAAAAGATAAACTCAACAATCTCAGAACTAGTCCGCCCAACACCTCCAATACCAGCATGACCCGGATTTCCACGAGAAGAACCATTTGTGTTGATTTTCAACACACCCTGAGGAGGAGGATGCCAACGCCCCTCCCTATTTATCTTCCAAAGAGGATGACGACATCTATTTCTCATAATCTGACCAGTACTCTGAGCAGCCCCCCTTTGAAGAGGAAGATTGAGACGAGTACAAAAAGCAACCTCTCCTGGATCCACACCCTCAGCCAGGTCAAATATGGTTGTAGTAGTTTCTCCCAAAGAATAAAGAATCCTCCACCACACATGTTGGATAACCATCTTCACATCTTGAAAAATCCCGTGATTCCTCTCTAGCCAAATATGCCAGATAATAAAAGTCGGTCCCATAGCCCAAGCAACTTGAAGAAAGGAGGTCTTAACATGGGCTTTCCCCCACCGGGCAAAGAACTCCGCCAAAGAAGAGACATGCCAGCAAGCCTAGTTCCACACAACCCACCAAAGGTGCCAAAGCCTCCTAGAAAAGGAACATTGGAAGAAGAGATGAGAAACACTCTCTTCACTATTACAGCACAAAACACACATCAAGAGTCCCTGGAACCCTCTCTTGCACAAATTATCCCAAGTAAGACACCGATTTTGGACCACCAGCCACAGAAAAAAATTGCACTTGGGCCAAGAAAATTTATTCCACACTTGCTTCCACCAAGGAACCTCAATGTCCCCCATCACCTGCCTAACTAACTCACCATAACCTGCTTAAATAGAGTACTTACTAGAAGAATCACTGTTACTCCAAGCCAGAACATCCTAACCCGCCATAGAATTGCATTCCTGTGAAGCAAGAATCCGATCCAACTCTTGCCTATCCTCCTTAGACCCTCCTGATGGCCAATCCAAGGAGTGCTTCCATCTAAGGCTAGCAGCCAATCCAATATTCCACACAAACTTATAATGCTCAACCATAGTCCAGCCAGTAACAGTAAAATGATCACAAAGAGACTGGAGGTGAGGGTAAGCAGAAAGAATGGGAGGGTGACCATCCCAAGAATCCCACCAAAAAAGGGCTTGAAAACCCAAATAACATATCCCAAAAAGCCCCTTAACCAACTGAGCCCCTGATTTGAGGGTGTTCCAAATCATTGATCCCCTTCCTTCTAAAGGTAACGAGGAACATCAAAAGTGTTAACATCCTTAAGATACTTGTGGGTAAGAATATGAGCCCAAAGTTGATGCTGACTAGTACACATAACTTGGCAGCAAGAGCTTGCCCATTCAAAACAGCAAAACGCAAACCAAGGCCCCCCTCTTTATGCAACCTACACACCATATACCACTTAACAAGACTCCACTTGGACAACTACAAGTTACCATTCCAAAGAAATTGTCATGAGAGAGCATCAAATTCCCTCAAGAAATACAAAGGACCTGCCTAAACAAAACTCCTATAAATAGGAAGATCCTGGATAATAGACTTCAAAATAGTCACTCTCACAGTAGTAGAAAACCAACGATGAGTCCAAGGATTGACTTTACTGTGCAACTTATCAAACAATTTTTTTCAAGAAGACCTGGGCTACCTACCAACAGCAAAAGGTATTCCTAGATAGACAAAGGGTAGAGACTCAATCTGAAACCGCAAAATATTAGCAATCCCCGTTGAATAGTTTGAGTATTAAAAAAGAACATAGAAGACTTATGCTCATTGATTTTTTGACCCGAAGTAGCAAGGTAAATATCCAAAGCCTGCCTAAAAGAAACAGCCTCCTAAAGGCGAGCCCTCCCCATAAGAGAAGTGTCATCCACAAACTGAAGATGAGAGAGTTGTGGAAGCCCATTACCCCAACCCCAGCCTTGAATCCTGCCCTGGGAAACCCATGACTTAAGAAATTTTCTCAAACCTTCAGCCATAATAATAAACAGATAAGGGGAGAGAGGATCTCCTTGTCGAAGGCCCCTAGAAGCCGCAAAAAGCTTAGATGGTTCCCCATTCATAAGAACAGAAAAAGAGGAAGAGGTAACACAACTCATAGTCCAGTTGACCCAATCCGGACTAAAACCAAAGCCTAATATAATTCTCTACAAAAAACGCCACTTAACTCTACCATAAGCCTTGGCCATATCCAACTTGATGAACATAGACTTCTCCTTGGACGTCGCCATAGAGTGGATGACCTTAGAGGCAACCACCACCCCATCCAGGATCTATCTACTAGCAACAAAACCTCCTTGCTCCTCAGAGATAACAAAAGGAAGACAAACTTTGAGCCTCTTAGCAATCAATTTAGTAATAATTTTATACACCACATTACAGAGAGCAATGGGATGAAAGAATTCTAGTCGATCAACACCCTCCTTTTTAGGAATGAGAACCAGAAAAGTGGAGTTTAAGGCATGAAGCATCTGCTTACTGCTAAGAGATTCCCGAGCAACCTCCAGCAAATCCAAACTTATAATATCCCAAAATTCCTGAAAAAAAATTCAACAAGAAAACCATCCGGTCCAGGGGCCTTACCTTTATTCATCCCAAAAACGACCTCTTCCAATTCAAACAAAAAAATTGGGCGAATGAGGAAATCATTCATCTCCCCATAGATCAAGGAGGGGACACAAGCAAGGATCAAATTCTCCTCATCTTCTACAGGGGGCGAATCTTCAGAAAAAAGAGCAGAATAAAACTATCTACCCTCACAAGACAAAGCTTGCAAAGAAGAAATGTGGATCCCATCCACATTAATTAGAGAAGAAATACAACTTCTATTGCGACGAGCTTGCACAAAATGATGGAAAAAAGCAGTATTCATGTCCCCTTCCTGAAGCCAATCAATTTGAGCCTTCTACTTCCAGAAAATCTCCTCCCGAAGCTCCCATTCCTCCACAACTCTCGCAACTTGGGCTTCTGCTTGACCCAGAGCATCCGAGAAACCAAAATCCCTAATTTGGCAAGTAATCACATCAAGGCTGGCCTAGGCATTCTTTTTCATAACCTTAAAATTTCCAAAACTTATACTATTCCATCTCTTAAGGTGAAATTTAACATACTGAAGTTTCTTAACAAAGGTGTAGATAGTTGTTCCATAAGCAGGACTACCATCCCGCCACCACTGAGCCATACTATCATACAAGGAAGACTCCTAAAGCCACATAAGCTGAAACTTAAAAGGAGGATTCTTGGGACCAATAAAATGAGAAACTAAAAGTTTAATTGGCCAATGATCAAAACCCCTCCAATCAAGAATCTCAGAACCAGTAACCATCCTACCTCCCACCCAAAAACAAGAAACAAGAAATCTATCCAACCTTTGCAAGATCGCTTCTTCTCCACTCCGTCAATTATTCCAAGGGAAAATACCATTAGAAGGCTTAACATCACTTAAAGCAAGCAAATCCACATTTTTTGAAAAAGAACAAAAGCAGGCCCAAGTCGAGGCAACCCACCTCTCTTCTCCTCCAAGCTCAACACAAAATTAAAGTCACCAGCTAAGATCCAAGGAAGATAAGGAGCACATGATCTAACATACCTTATATGAGCCCAAAGCCGGATTTTACCACGAATATCAATCGAGGTATAAACATTAGTAACCAGAGTGGTCTCACCAGTTTCCAAAGAAGAGGCAGCCATTGAAATAGAAGAATGACAAGATTTTGAAGAAATTGAAGAAGATAGGATGTTGAATTTCTCTCCAAAACTGCTGCAATTGTGAATCCTAAACAAATGATGACTTTTTTTCATATATAAGCTTTCATTTCTTCCTTCTGATATAATCAATACATCTGATCATAACTTTCCTTTATTTCAGTATTTTTAGACATATAGTATTACATGATTCATTCAGCTTTTTATATAGGTGTACCTTTCCTTATGTGGCTATAGTTTTTTTGTTTTTGGAAAATGTCAAATATTTATAAAAAGTGTACCTGTTTTTCCATCAGCTAGGCGTAAATTTATTACAAATTCCTGAAGTCTAAAAAAATGAACAAAAGCTTACAAAAATGCACCTTTTTTTCGAGCCATCATTTTCCAAACTTGAGTGCAATCTTAAAAATAACAAAATGTTTTAAATTCTTAGGCCTAGTAGGAGGCGTGACATTTCTACCTCCACTCAACTTTTCTTTAAAACATAAAACTTTACTAAACTGCACCTCTTTTAAAGTCATTTCCTGATGTTGTTGACTTGGTCGCAGCTTTTCTTTCTTTTCTCTATTAGACTTTGTCCGCTGCTAAAAAGGTAAGGCAGTTGCTTTATATGTATATATTTTAATAATACCAAGTATGTTGGCGTTTTAATTCGTACCTCTAGAATGCAGATTAGAAACGGACAGCTATGTGCAATAACCTGCTCTTCAAATTCGGAGGGGAAGCTCCCTCTTTGTTGATGGTGTTCAAGAAAGTAAATTAAATCTGATTTGCCTATCTTTTTGCTTCAGCTAAGAGCACAAGGTTTATAAAACTCAAGCGTCGTAGCTTAGATTTTCTGATTTAGAACTTCAACTACGACTAACCTACACTAAAGACGTTTCTAATTTCTCAAGTAAACGCAAAACAAGAGAATTAGAAATGAACAAAGTTTGATTGTCTGACAAAATACTTAAATAAACTCTTTTTCAACATACATCTACTTACTTTCAATGTGAGCTGAAATTAAGATCATATAAGCATAACACAATAAACGGAAATCTAAGACATTATATCAAGGCAAAAGAGGCTCAAGACTTTATTTCTCAAATTTTTGGAACAAAGATTACACTAAACACATGCACAGAACAAGAACTTGCAGCTAAAAGAGACTTGCAAACTTGTTCTTACACAAAGTGAACAGCAACTACAAGACAACAACTTGAAGGCAAAATAAGCTCAGCAATTTGTTATCACTAGTACGGTTGAAAATAAATGAGCAAAACTGCTCTTATTTATAGACAAGCAGAGGATTAGGGAATCCTAAAATCTCCTTGCTTTAACAACTAAGGCTTGTTCAGCAAGCAAGCTTTATTTCTAAAACTAAAAGAAGATAACATCTAACCACCTAAGAAAGTAGGAAAAACAAGAAATGCCAACTATTACATATTATCTTTTTTCTTTTCTTCAAAGAATAGATAGGAATTGTTCTGAGAATAGAAAGAAAGCGGAAAGAAAGCTTCTAGAAGAAAGTTGCTCTAAATTTCGATCACATCCGCCAAAAAGCTGGAAACTGTCTCTGTCAAGTGCATCAATACTATCAATAGCAAAGTTTCGCTTTTCTAGGATATCCTCTCCATCTGCAATTGATTTCGGGAAATCTTCAACCTCATTGGCCACTTTCTTGAACCTTGCTGACATCATGGAAATCTAACTCATGCCGCCATCACTGCTATGGACAACACTCTGAAACTGGGCTTGCACTGCATCAAGTCTGACATAGGAACCGTCATCATGATGACACCAAGCAGGGATCTCTGTAATAAACTCATTCATGAATAGAAAAGCCTCAACCACCCTTTGCCTGTACACAACAAACTCCTCGGCTATCCTCTCATAGGTTCTCACCTTGAAGATGTGACACTCTTTCCATGCAAGAATTTGTCTCTTATGTTCTCTGGAAACCATTGAACCATAGGCTGTATCCAAATCTGTAATGATGATTTCATGCCTTGGTTTCACCTCTGCCATTAACTGTTCAAATCCTTGAATTCTTGACATAGCTTATGAGCGTTATCTCTTAGCTGAAACATATGTGCCAAGACTTCCTTTCCTTTGACAATGAAACTCTCAATCCATTCTTGAGTTTGTTTCCCACATATTACCAGCTGCCCCAACTGATGATGATCAGCTGGTGTTTCTAGAACCTAGGGCAGCAACTAAGTAGCCTATGAAGAGCCATGGACAAGGTTAGAAATGCAAAGCCTGAGTTGTTGTATTTCAGCCTTGAGGGCTTCCTTGTCTTGTCCATCTTTGAGCACTCTTTCTTGAAGACTTTCAAATACAACTTTGAACAAACTAACATCCGCATGTCTGGTGCTTTTGCCAAGATTAGCCTTCACCATCACAAAGTCATCCACATCCACTTCATCTCTGTTTCTATCTTTAGGAGGTGTAGCAGTCTCCATGATCATCTCACCATCAAGATTTCTCTCAAAGTGCATTTGTCTCTTTGCTTTCTTCTTAGGTGCCTCCTAATAGATGTTGTCAAGATCATCAAAATTCAACTGAATGAAGGTCTTCTTCTCTTCCTTCCCAAGGAGCTCTCAAGCCAAGATATGGTAGTATCTCTACTAACTTCCTTGGGAGGTTCAACTGCAACTTCATCTTCTTCAATTTCCAAATCAATATGAATTGGTGAAGACCTTGGCAATGGTATAGAATCATGTGTCAAGGGCACCTCTTCTGTTTCCTTTTGAGGTATGGGCTCTTCTGGAGGAGCTTTTGCTTCAACTGTTGGCTGCTCCTGTATGACTATACCCGAGAAGTCCAACCTTCTTACGTTTTTCATTGACTTGCTGCCCTTTACACCTTCTTAAGACTGACTTATACCCTCATCTTCGGTTGTGCTCTAGAAGAAGGGGGAAGTGATGACTATGCCCTTGGCAGCTCTACTGCTGGAATGTATTTCTTCCTCTTGAGAACTAGGAAAACCTTACTGTGTTCGAGGACTTGTTTTGTCCTTTCTTCAATTGAGAGGAACTCTTTGTTAGCCCAATTGACCTGTGGAAGGGGCTGATCTTCAATTCGCTTCCGAGTGTACATTGGGAGAAGTACATCTCCATCATCATCTGATAATCCCCCGATATCCTCTGATAGGTAGCCTTTCATTTGATGAAGAGTGAGCCTGCTATAACTACACCTCTGCACCTCGAACTCATCTTTGCAGTTAGCCCAAAAATCTTCAAGAGCGGGCAAATGAGCATAGTTCTTCTCAAGTCGGGCAGCAAAGACACCATGAGGTTCATATGATCGTCTCTCACTGTATGGCTTGAGACCAAGTGTTGCCAACTCATCACTCATGGTCTTAGCATCCGCTACTAATCTGCATGTATAAATTCCCAGCCCAAATGGAAAACTGAAGGCGGGTTTCTTTCTATTCCTCAAGACTGTGTGGACATCATGTGCTTGCCTTAGAAATTCCATGAAAACAACTTCATTTGATGGGTACCTTGGCAACATAATTGGAGCACTGGAGAAGCCATAAAATCTGAGGTAGTTGAATGAAGGAAACTGTATAAACCAATCTGCCCACTCTGCTATTGCTGCCCTGGCAGTTGATGAAATACGGACGTGCAACTCATTATCCAGGTCTCGCATTGTGTGCATCAGGAAAGCCTCATTCACCCTCTTGTAATGGTGTAATGACTTCGTGAACTCCAGCTGAGGGTATTAGTTATAGACATCATGTATGTTCAAGGACCCCTCAGTGTTCAACCCTTTGAATTGGCCCTGGAAGGCCACTAGGTAGACCAGGTATGATACCATGTGGAATTCATGAATCTGGAAGTATTCTATTATTTGTTGATGGAGGTTGTCACTGAATAAGGTTGCCCAATCATAGAACTCAGTTTTCTTCATGATGTGAGGTATAGAATAGAACATCCAAGGTTGAAATTTCGTAGCATCTTCTTGTCTAGCGACCCTGTTGAGCAAGGTGATCATGATAGCAATTTCATCTTTGAATTCCCCTCGCCCGATGTTCTTTTGCAGAGTCTTATGTTTTTCCTTCATCCACTTCTATGCAATCTTCTTGTTTTATTTCTCCTTATGCATATCCCATATCCTTTCACATTCTCCTTTAGAAATAGTCACACTTTCAGGCCAATGGGGAATTGAGAAGCATTTCTCAATCGTGTCAAGTTTCAAACTGCAAATCACTCTGCCATCTACTAACTAAATCTCCCGTGTCGTTGGATTGTAATGCTTTATGCAAGCGATTACAAATTCCAGACTCTGCACTGAAATAGGAATGGATGCTGCTGCGAGAAATCCAGAGTGCCCTAGGTTTCTGATTGCAGTGTTACCTGCGTTCTCCAAAGCACATAAGTCGAAAACCGGCTTGATGTAATGCAAGTCAGTCTTAGCCGTTTTGATGAAGTCGTGGTATAGTACTGACTTGGTCTTGAAATCATTGAGAGTGTATTCCATTCTGAAAACCTTGAAGATTGCCTGTAAACTAGACTATATTCAAACAAATTTTGCACTTTTTCTAAATTTAGAATGCTGGTTCTTCTTCAAACGGACAAATTTTTCGAAATTTTTCTGAGATATGGGTTTTGTTCAGAATTTCATTACAACAAGACCCAATTTGTCCGTTTTTGAAATTTTCGAGTGTAGACTGAAAAAGAGGAAACCCTAATTTCTTCAATTTTTCACCAAAAAGCTAGCATCTGGGTTTTGTTAAGAAACACATTTGAGACGAACCAGTTGATCATATTTGAAAAATACTAAGGGCTGATTGAAAAAGCAGCAAACCCTAGAATCTGAAATTTTTCTTGAAAAAAAGTTGTGATATGAGTTTTGTTCAGAAGAATGTTTAAAGAGGACCCAGATGATCAAAACTTGAAAACTTTGATGATTTCTCTGACATGCAAGGACAAAGCAGCTGCTGCAACTTGAGAAATTTCTTCAAAAAATTCTTCAAAATGATGAGCTAGGAAGACCTAGATCACTGAAAATTGAAAATCTTGACCTTCTTAAAAAATTTGATGTTTTGAATGAAAAAAGCATGAAAAAGCAAGGTCTTATGTTGCTGGTCTGAAGATTTATGAAGAATTTTTGAAAAATCAGCAAGTTGAAGTCTTGAATCTTGAAAAGAAAAACTCTTAAGTTGCTGCTTCTCTTCAACTTGGACACCACCTGCAAAGAATGATGAGAATTGAATAGCAAAAACAATTTAAATAGGTTTTTAGGCTTGAGATAACTCTGCTTTCTTTTGCTTTAATCCTCCAAACCCTAAAATCTACCTGTGCATTGAACATGGACGTTTTATCTTCATCTTGAAATTTTAAAAATTGTGGAAAATTAGCTAAGGCATGACATTTTGGGCGCCCTGCTTGGCTGGAGGCGCCAACTTTCTCCAAACAGTCATTTTTTTTGAGTTATCAACCTTTTCATGATTTTGAACCCTGTTTGATCTTCAATCTCTGGCTTCCAGATTGATCCGATGGTCGAGCTGAATGATCTGTTGAGAAGCTTGATTGAATCTAACAAGATTGTTCTGGAGGCAACTCTAGCTAGAAACTTCATTTAGACCTTCAAAATCATGGGCACCCATCTCCATCTGGGGCGCACAACTTTCTCAGTGAACCATTTTTTTGTTCTTTATTTTCTTCATGTTTCCCTTTGATCTTCTAATGAATCCTTGATTCCGGGAGCTAGACAGATCCGATTGACAGATCGTTAGATTCACTGGATAGCTTGACTGATTCTGAAGAGTCTCCTGGGAGTGATTTCATCTAAAAGTTGAAACTGAGGGCTCAAAAGCTTGGGCGCCCAACTTCACCAGAGTTAGAATATTTTTTGAGTTTTTAGCCTTTGCTTTTGACTTCTGTGATTTTGCTCATGTTTCTTTTTTTCTGTTCCGCCTTCGATATTTGATGACTGCCAACTCTAATCGACATGCTGATGGTCTCGTTGGAAAGCTTGAACAATTTTGAGGAAGTCATGTTGGAGACTTTATTGACAAATTCATCCATTTTCGCCTGATTTTCAACCTTCAAAGTTGATCCTTCATTTTGTGTCTTTTGTTCAATTTGGATTTGCTGGTGATTGCCAAGTCTGTTGATCTGACGGAAGTATCCACTGCAAAGCTGACGAGATTCTGAAAAGATTGAACACAACTGCAAACCCTACTGGCTGGATTTTGGCTTCCAAAAGGTTGGGCGCCCCTGGGCACTTGGGGCGCCCAGAGTTCCCAAACTTAGAATTTTTTTGTAGTTTTTCATGTTTGTCTTCTATCTTTTGGTTGAAACCTCCCTGTTTGATCATGAATTCCGGGTGATTGATTGATCTGATGATTGCGTTGCCAGACTCACTGCAGAGCTGGGAATAATCTAAACAACTTTTCCTAGAAGCACGAACCCTGATTTCACCATCTGATGCCTTGAAAAGTTGGGCGCCTATTTCCTCCACAGGTGCCCATGGCTGGCAGTGTTGGTCAAATTTTGCAATTTTCAACTTCCTCCTTCGCTCTTCGTGCATGTTCATCATCTCATCTTTTGTCCAGTGCTTGAATGTTGAATCTAATGCCTGGCAGTTGATTGGCCTCCATTGATGACTTTGGAGCTCCTAAAATGCTTTCTGAAATTGAAAAAGCAGAATAGACCCACTAGGGCAGAATTGATTTTGTGATTCTGACTACACCAACCTGATGAGGAAGTATTTTGAGCCAATCAAAATCTGTTTGAACCCTAGAAGCCACACTTTTTATTTTTAGAAATTTTCTATTTTTAGAAAATTTTGCCAGTATCCATTTCGAAAGAAACCCAAAAAACCCAGAAAAAGTTTCTATTTTTGGAAAGTTTCTAAAAATAGCAATTTTCCTAAAAAGTAGGGATGAAAAACTAAGATCTAGGTTTTGTAGACTTTATCGCTCTAAGTTGACCCAGATCGTCAGATTTTGAAAATTTTGAGTTTTTACCCCTCATGCAAGACATGCACACCCAAATTTTGACTTTTTTTGACAGATTTAACAAAGCTTTTACTCATTTCTGCAAAATGCCTGTGTAGCAAAAAATTATAATTTGGGGTACAACAAAGTATTAATTAAATATCAATATTATTAACAATAATTTTCTATTTTTAATTTTTAGGATATCAATTAAAAATTAATATTACAAACAATCTACAAGGTTTTGACAATTCAAATTTTGGACTTTGACACAACATCTTCACTACTTGTTTGAAAACAACTACACATACAGACTTGACTTAACACACAAATGATGATTGATTTGTGACAAGGAAGGCGTTTCATGTAACACGATCAGTTTTAAATTGTGTACAACAATGTATACCAGTCACCAGAACTAAGGCATAATTTAATTAGTTTTGGTCAGAGAGTTGAGAAAGGACCTAAAATTGTAAATAATGATAAAGTTCACACGATCTACGATAAGAGACGAGGAGGAAAGATGATGCTACAGCAAAGATTGCAAAGAACAAAATGTCCTCATTGAGAATCCAAGCAAGTGAATCAAATATTATGCTACTATTGTGGATACAAGTTGGTTATGGCACAAAAGTATGGACACCTTAATTAGGGGATTGTACATGTATCAAAGAAATAAGGTACATGAGTTACCAAAGATTCAAGCAAGAAGAAAGCAGGTGTGCAAGAGTTGTACACTTGAAAAACACCAGAGGGATAGGTTTCTCCTAAACTCATGGAGAGAAAATCAGCCATTGGTGCTTACTCATTTAGATTTGTAAAGTCCTATGTCCAAGGCAAGCATGAAACACTACATGATGGGGTTTTTTTTTTAAGAATATGAGTGATTGTTTTGAAGCATTCAAAATGTTTAAAGCTCTGATAGAAAAAGAAAATGCAAGATACATAAAGTGTTTAACAACAAATATAGGAGGTGAAGTTTGTTGAGAAAAATTTAATGAATTTTGTGCAAGGAATGGAATTGAGAGACAGTTAACAACACCGTATACATCATACCTAAATGGAATGGAAAAAAGAATGAATTGAACAATAATAAAATCAACAAGAAGCATGCTGGAAGCAAAAAGTATGGACAAAATGTTTTGGGCTGAAACAGTTAACATTATTTTTCATATCATGAATAAGAGCCCAACTTTTGCAGTAAGAAATAGGACACCGTACGATGCTTGGCATGGGAGAAAGCCTGCAATAGCACACTTGAAAATATTTGGTTACTTAACTTATGTTCACATAGATGACAAGAAAAAATAGAAATTAGACGCAAAGAGAGAAGCATGCATATTTATAGGTTATAGTGCAGAAATCAAGCCTACAAGTTTTATTCCCCTCAAGGTAGGAAAATCATTATTTCAAGAGATACCATATTTGTGGAAAAAAGGTCTATGTAGATCATTTGAAGAAAGGAAAAGAAAAGGTATGTCAAGGAATGGCTTGGGATCAAGAAGAACAAGCTAAAAGTTCAAGCAATGTTGTTACACAAAATAAGAAGGTAATGCAAACTCATCCTCCGAATCTAATGTTAAGTCAAAATTTTGTAAGAAGATTAATAAGAAGTTAAGAGAGAACGCAGTGAAGATGGTGAATTAGTTGACTATGAATTTTATTCAACTATTGAAGTGGAACCTACTAAGTTTAAAGAAGTGGTTGTGAAGAAAGAATGTAAGCAATGGAAGAAAATATTGAGGCTATTGAAAGAAACAATATTTGGGAGCTTATAAAGCTACCCAAAGACAAAGAAGTAATAGGAACTAAATGGATCTATAAAATAAAGTACAAAAGTGACAACATTGAAAGATACAAAGCCAAATTGGTTGCAACAGGATATGCTCAAAGGTATCATATTGATTATAAAGAGACCTATGCACTTATTGCAAGGCATGACACTATAAGATTGATATTATCATTAGCAACACAAAAAGGATGGAAAGTACATCAATTAGATATAAAGAATGCATTTGTGAATGGATACATTGAAAATAAAGTATATGTGGATTAGCCACAAGGATTTGTACAAGGCAAAGAAGGATATGTTTATAGGTAGGAAAAAAAATGGTTTCAACTTTCAAACAAGTACCAAGGGCATGGTATTCAAAAATTCATACATGGCTCTTAGCAAATGGATATGTCAAAAGCAAGAATGGGCATACACTATATTTCAAGAAGGTAATGAAACAATTTATGGATGTTTACATTGATAACCTAATCCATACAATAAGCTCAAACAAGATGAAGAAAGATTTCAAAGAGGCAATGATGAAAGAATTTTAAATGACTAATTTAGAACTGATGCAACATTTTCTTGGCACGAAGATATGCCAATCTCATGGTGAGATCTTTATTTGTCAAGCTAAGGATATGCAAGACTTGTTGAAGAAGTTTAATATGCTAGATTGTAAAGGATTTGATGCAGCACTTGCACACAGAGAAAAATTAATAAAAGAAGACAAATCACTGAAAGTCGATGAAAGGAAATATAGAAGTATAGTTGGAAGTATAATGTATTTGATAGCTACAAAGCCAGATATCATGTTTGCAATATCTTGGCTTCAAGGTATATTAGTGAACCTACAGAATGTAATGTCCCCTATCCCAGTTTGCCCTAAAATTCTTCTAATGAACACAACTTCCCCACTAGGGTTAGGGTTTTCACCTCAAATGGATAACTTGTTGGTGGAGTTCTTGATTGAAACCTGTGTACAACACAGGAACAACATTGCCAAACAATACATATATATTTTGTTAGCATCAATTCCATGGCAACATATTTATAAATTATTAATAATGCAATCCTATAGTGAACTAAGAGGAGTGACATGGTGGGTCCGCTCGAAGCCATATACCAACCTAAGAGGTTGTATACCACAACACTCCCTGTTGGTGACTTGTACCTGCTTTCACCAAACATGCCCCTGCCTCAAAAAACACTTGCCCCTTGTGGAACGGCGGAGCTTATAGGCAGTCTTGGCATTTTCACCCCTCCATGGCCCATCCTTTCTATTTAGTTTTGAGCAGACTGTAAGTGGTATTTCCACCCCTCCATGGCTCATCACTTGTCCGGAATTGGGTGGACTGTAAGTGAATTGCATTGCTCTTCTCAGGCCTTCTTCCCCAAGAGGTTTACAATCAGTTTCAACACTCAAGTATTAACATACAGAAATAGATATAGACACTTTGCCTACTGGAGGAATCCAGCAAAGCTTATAGTGGTCTAGGCCTACCACCCTCCATGGCCCTTCCCTTCTTTTGGTCCAAGCGAACTTGAGTGGGATCTCCACCCATCCATGGCCTATCCCTACCTTCGGACAGGGCGGATCTTAAGTGGACTCTCCACTCATCCATGGCCATTCCTTGCATTGGGAATAGGCGGATCTTAAACGGGGTCTCTAGGCACCACTTTCTCATGCCCTTCCTCCTGAGCAAGATTTCAAACAGATTCAAACAATCAGATTTATCCTTAGGCCTTACTATTCAATAGTATACATACATGTTATGGCATTCTCAAGAACAATATCTAGATCCATGCCTATAGTAATAATGCATATTAATACTAGAAATGCTATGCAATCTCTTACTCCTTAAAAACATATATATAATCCGATTGTTACTATGTAAATAGCTGATTAGTGCATATACATCCAGATGGAGGTGATAAAGAATAACTAATGTAAGGAAATTCAGATGATGCTAAGTAATCATTGCATATATAGAAATGATTAAATTATGCATATACATATGAACTGATTGCTAAGGGCTAAGGTAGAAATACACCTGATGAATGGCATAATTAACCTGCTGATGTTCAAGCTTTCTTTTTGTTTCTTATCTCTCTATTGTTTTTATTCTTATCGATTGATTTACTTTTAATACTCAAAAGATATCATTAGTGTAGATCAAAGGAATAAGAATCTACTATCAATATCTATCTAAGTACTATAGTTACTTATAAGGCCCAATTGCTGCAAGCATCAC
Source organism: Sequoia sempervirens (assembly GCA_007258455.2). NCBI lineage: Eukaryota > Viridiplantae > Streptophyta > Pinopsida > Cupressales > Cupressaceae > Sequoia > Sequoia sempervirens. The sequence continues at coordinate 16,159 of VDFB02292327.1, forward strand.
TTTTGCATATACATCTCAGCTACATATACATATTCACTTATATATATATATATATATATATATATATATATATATATATATATATTAAAACATTGTTTATTATATTATATTTACTTGCTAATTCTATATCCCTTTCCAAACCTGTTACTTCTTCAGAATCTGCCTGTATCTCTCTTTATCTTCCTTGCTGTCAATATTCCAGACTTGTAACTGTTTCTGTTTTTTTCTTACTTCATCTTCCTTTATTCATTCTCTAATTTCCCCTTTCTCCGTTTTATTTCCTCCAATCCCCTCCATGCCGATCTGTTTTGGAATTATCTCTTTTTTATAACCTGACTTACCAATAGTTGTGACCATAGTTTACATACTTGGAATCGGAGAGTACTCGGCAAGCCCAAAAATTTTGACTTGGGAAAAACTCCACAAAGACTTGGCAAATGTGTGTGGGTATTTATGTATGTGTATACCTAGGACTGCACTGTACACACATACATATCTATATACATACACATGATGCCAAGTTTGCATGCAACTACACACACAGACATATTTATACACACACAAACATGCCAAGTTTGTGACCATAGTTTACATACTTGGAATCGGAGAGTACCCGGCAAGCCCAAAAATTTTGACTCGGGAAAAAATCGGCAAATGTGTGTGGGTATTTATGTATGTGTATACCTAGGACTGCACTGTACACACATACATATCTATAAACATACACAGGATGCCAAGTTTGCATGCAACTACACACAGACATATTTATACACACAGAAACATGCCAAGTTTGTGGGTCTTTTGTGAGCTACTGTAAATTACTCAATAATTTGACAGGAGAAAATCCATCTGCATACTGCCCATGAGTAAAAGCAGAAATTACTCGGCATGCAAATTTTTTGGAGATTACTCGGCTACTCGGAGAGTAATCGGAGAGTATGTAAACTATGGTTGTGACCATTCGCTCGCCAAGAGATAGGTTCTTTAGTATCCATCGCACCCTTTTAGAGGGACGAGTCAAATTGCTGTTGATGCATTGTTTGGCCTTAATGATAATTAAGAATCGGTGTATTAGGAATCGGTACCAATAGCCATGCTTGTAATTATTATTCATTTATAGTCATATTCAGATTTATTAGTTTATTGTAAATATTTTTTCATTATAATAATTACAATCAATAATATCAATTGTTCTCTTTTGTATTATAATGATCACTGTTGTTTGATAGGAATCGGTTCTTTTAGGATTCCTTGTATTGGCTGCTGATGTATTTTATTTGAATATTTCAGGTTTGATATATTTTATATTAATATTATTTCATATTGTTTTCCTTGTGAATGTTGTTTCTATTACTATGATATTTATAATAAGTAGTTATATCTATTACGATAATTATATTATAATTATAATATTATCTAGGATAATTATAATTATAATAATAATATTTAGATTGCAATTGCCTATATTTATATTTTGATATTTCTTGGATTTTGTTATTCGTATTTTAATATTTCATATTTGGTGTTACAATTTTGAGGGACATGACACAGAAATACATTTACAAGCAGCAAAAAGATTAGTTAGGTACGTGAAAAGAACAAAGAGTCATAGAATCCATTATTATTCTGTTCAAAATTCAAAGTTGTTTAGTTATTTAGATGTAAATTGGGCAGGATCATCAAATAATAGAATGAGCACATCAAGGCATTGTTTTACATTAGGAATTGGATTGATTATAAGGTGTCTAAAAAGCAGAACACAATTCCACTACCCAGTGCGGAAATAGAATATGTTGTATTAGGAGTAATATGTTCACAAACAATTTAGTTAAGAATAGTTTTGGAAGATTTAGGAGAAGAACAAAGAAATCCTATAAATTTATAATAATATTTAGTGACAATAGAGGAGCAATACAATTGAGAAAAAATCCAGTATTTCATGTAAGGTCAAAACACAAAACTAAAGCACCATTATGTAAGAGAGTTGGTACAAGAGCAGAAAGTCAAAATTCAATTTTGCAGGTTAGAAGAACATTTGGCAAATATCATAACCAAAGAGCTAGGAAAGATACATTCAGGTTTGAAAATAAAGTTGCAGATACAAAGTCGACATTAAGGAAGAGAATGTAGGAAAATCTGATGTTAAACAATAGAATGCTAACGAAGTCAAGAATACTGACAAAATTAAGTGATGCTGACAAAGCCACAATTCTAATGCTAAAGAAGATGAACTGATGCTACTGAAGTCTTAGTTGTTGCTTAAGTTATCCCAATTGCCAATAAAGATAATACATAGTTGTTGATGAAGTCACTGGAAATTTGGGCACAACTACTATGGGAAAAATATTTTATAGGCTTTTATTTATAAATTGGTAGCTTATTTTAGGTGAATTCAATTGCGGTTTTTTGGAGATGTTTTTTGGTATTTTTAGCAGCTATTTATAGGAGGTCGATCTGCTGATTTTAGCCTAGCTTTAATGCTTTTAGATTTATCGTTGAATTTGAAAAACTGCATTAAGGGAACTATTTTAGTTAATTTATTTCAGTTATTTTCAGGAAATTGTAAACTCTATAAAAATTGCCCCCAAGTGCTGATTATTTGTAGAGTGAAAATCCAAAATAGAATGAGAAATTCAGAAGTTTGTAATAAGAGATAATCACTCAAGTTTGTAACTAATAATTATTTGTAAAGAAATTCAGATGTAATGCAAGGAAATCAATTCAGAATAAATAACTTTGTTAGCATTTAATTTCAAAGCAGCCTCTCTATTATGCCTCTATCGTTTTTTCTTTCTTGCTGACATATTCCCTTCTACACGTGAATTAGGGAACGTTTTTGTTCAAGAACGACATGCCCATGTTTCTCTAGCCACATCACCATGTCTGCAAGGATTTGGGATTCATTCCATTGGCCCTAAATGACACATGATTGACTGGAAGAACCATTCAATCATTAAACTCTATTTCATCGTTTATCATAATGGTAATGATTTTCATGATGGGCCATTTTAACTAAGATCTATTTGATGTTTGAAACTCCCATCTTGGCTTTGTTTTATTCCAAATGAAACTTGCCACATCACCTCCAAACAAATCAGTTGAATCCATATTTTTGCTTTGGTTGAGGTGGCCTGAAAGCTTATGCAATGTGTATGCCAAGTGTTTGTCGGAAAGCTTGCTGACAACCTCTTGCACAGCCATCTGGAATAGTTGCAAAGCAACTAGGATTTGTTGTGCAGCAATAAAATTTCTTGCGCAGCCATCGAGATGTCTTGTGCAGCAACTAGGACAAGTTGTGTAGCCACTAAAAACCTTTACACCACAATTAAGAGCTCGTGCATAACAATTGAAGATCTTGCAAAGCAACAAGGATGTTTTGTTGTCGAAATCAGCTGCAATGGTTCTTAACCCCCTTAGTTTCATCCATTCATGCCATCTTTTCATAAACCCATACACAAAACCAAATTCCTCTTTACCTACCTCTATTTTGATTTTTGGGTGATGCAAGATTGCTCTTGAACCTTGATATTCTTGCATCAGATTCCAAGGGTAATAGAAGATTGCAGTATGAAAGACATTTAAATTTTAAAAGTTACTTCTATAGATATGAAAAAAAACTGTTATCATTTAGAATCTCTAAAGAAATCCTAGAACTGCATTTTAACATCAAGTGTAACAGTGCAAGCCTGATGCTAGACATATACTCCTGCTTTCAAATCAACAGAAAGAAATAACAATGAAAAAATAAGGAATATCACAAAATGATTTTTTTTTAATGTATGATTGCATAAAAAAATTCAAAGTCTGACCTTGAGAGAACAAAAAGACATGCATAGGTTGTCAAGACGGCCTGAAAATATAAACTCTTTTTCAATGCCAGCAACCACACTTGGTTGTGTATCACATAATTGCAATTCAAAATCACAAATTTCCTCTGGTTTACAGCCAAGCTCACTGGCAAGTAACTGCAAAAAACACCATAATCAATACGATTGCTAAATGGCAATATTTATTACAAAATATCTAAACTCCAACCACATTAAATTACTAAAAAGCATGACAACAATCTTAATGCCTGAACCCCAGTACAAAGAAATATGATGTTTTTAAAGAACATAAAGTTACATAATAATAATTGTCAATTGCAAGGAAGAAACACCCACCAAGAATTGAACCTTAAAAACAAGTCAATAAAAGATATAAAAATTATGCAGAACACTAGTGCTAAAATGCATTGTAACATATGTAAACAGTTACCACCAAAAAGAAACCAAATGTAAATAAGATGTCTAGCCATATTGAAAATTCATATCCTTAATTCCAATATTATTACATTATCTTTAAAGACTCAAACATGTCCATAATCCCCCAAAGATTAATAAAATTTAAAGACCCTAATATGAGAATTTTATTGGATAATTGCTTCCAATACCTCTAGTAAAAGCAGATGATGCTTCTTGCTATCAGAATCTCCTCCATCTGCAGCCTTTTGATCTTTCTCTGACTTTTGGTCACCATTGGTTATTGCCATGCATTTGTCATTTGAATCTCCTTGCCTATTAACTTCAGCCTGTAAAGTATCACTTATTATTCAATGAATTCAATTAGAAAAAAAACTACTTTTCACAAGATCAGAGCAAGCTTGTCATTTTTGTACATACATCATTGCTAATAAAATAAATAAACAACTCAATACTAAAGAAAAATTCAAAATAGTCATTTTCCAATATACTCTCTTATTACATGTAATGCCAAAGAAGTAATAAGGAAAAAAGGCCTATTCCATATGAAGAACAACTAGATATAATTTCTACTCATTTTAATAAAAAACAAAGAATATTTTGCTTTACAATATCTATTAGCAGGTGCAGTACTCCATGGACAGACTTACCATATCTGATCCCAAAATGGTTCTAGAATACCAGAATCACACTCTTGACATTCATATGCAGCTATTGACGTCTGTATCTAATTTCCTATGTTAAGAAAAATAAGCAGTAAACGTAATGAATTTCAAATATATATTAGCATTCACTGTATTTAACAGCAAAATATATGTTTGGGTTTTTGGTTAGTACTGTTGTGACCTTTTCACACATCACCCCATTCAAAATGGTGACCCCCAATTTTTGCTCTATTCCCGTCTTTTGGCTTTGGTTTTCCCGTTGTCTCTCTTTGTCCCGTCTGTCTATCCGGGGATGTGCCCGTCTTTGAGCTTAAATTGAAATTTTGACTAAGTTTGTCAAATTAGGGTTTGCATTCTTCAGGCCAGTTTGAAGTCAAATTGAGTGAGCAAATTGAAGTATGAGCTTGGTACTACTTTCAGTAAGCTTCTAGTAGGTTCCCCGCAAAATTTCATTGAATTCTAACAACTTACTATTTATAGTAAGTACTCAATTCGGTGCATTTTCTCAACACTGTTGAAATTTTGACTGCTACACTGTGCTTAGAACACTTTAAGCTACCATCAAATTTTGAGCTGAATCTGACAACTTGTTATTTTTAGCAGTCCTAGCTTCAGAAGCCATTTTTAGGGTTTGCATGTGTGATTTTTCAATGCATGTCTAGAGAATCTTTCTGGGTTTTTTGAGACCTTCGCAATGATATAACATGCAAGCTAAGATGATGACTTTCAGCAATTCCGACTTCGGGAGCCATTTTTAGGGTTTGCATGTAAGATTTTTCATTACATGCCAGGATATTCTTTATGGGTTTTTCGAGAGCTTCGCAACGAGGTGACATGCAAGCAGAGTTGATCATTTTCCAGGAACTTACTATTTTTAGCCAATGTTCGCATGCAAACCAATTTACTAGGTTTTTCTGGGTTTTTTGAGATCTCTCGAACAGTGTGACATGCAAACACATCCAGCAATCAGTTGGTCACTTTTTTAAACACTTACTATTTTTGGCAGGTTCACTCCAGCAGCTCCCCAACACTTCAATCTCATGAACAAAGTGACATGCGATAGAAACAGGGTCAAATGGAGGTCATTTGAGCCACATACAAGTCAAATTAGGGTTTCTAGCTTCGGGACTCAAAATGAGGGGTAAAACGCCAGAATTTCCAAAAACTGATGTATCCCATCGCAATCAACATCTCTCAAGGAATCCACTCGTGAAATTTGAGCACAATCTGACAACTTACTATTTATAGTAAGTCACATGCAGAACAGGACTATAAATAGCAGGGTAGCACGAGGCACCGGTGTGAATAGGACAAATAGGTTACAAGGACCCCATGGAGCGAGTTTCAAGTCAAACGGAGTTGTAGAAGTTCAAAAATCAAGAAGTTGCTATAAATAGCAGGTCAGCGCGAATGGCAGGTGTGAACCCAACAGTTACATCACGAAGGTCAAGTTGAGCGAAAATCAGGTTTTTAGAAGTAGAAAATCCTTGAAAATCACAAGGGCTTCAGAACTTTCTATAAATAGTAAACAAGGGCAAGCAGACATAAAATCCTTCTAAGTCTGAAACTTGAAGCTCCAGCCTCCAAATGCACCCAAGGTTCAAGGGGTTGATGAAAATCCTTCTAAGTCTGAAACTGGAAATCCAGCCACCAATATGCGCCTAGGCTGAGAGTGAATGAGTTGAAATTGTCTAAAGCATGAGAAACTGGAGGCTTGACCCTGGAAATGCACCCAAACTTCTTGGAGATGGATGAAAAACGTCTAAGGCATCAAAACTTGAAGCCCCCCCTGGATGCGCCCTTCAAGGTGGAATAGCTAGAAATTTTTCTAAGTGTCTGAAAGTTGAAGCTCATACCCTCACATGCGCCCATGAGGAGGATGTTGGAGATAATGCCTAAGGCATGGAGAAATGATGGCTTTCCTAGCCAAATGCGCCCTCAAATGGAAGTTCCCCCTGCCAAATGCGCCTTAAGAAGCTTGAAGAGGCTTGGAAAATTTTGAGTCTGGAAACTGGAAGTAGACCCATCAAAATGCGCCCATCTCAAGGAAGGTGGTTGGAAAAGTTTGTAAGTCTTGCAAAGTGGAAGTTGGACACCCCAAATGCGCCCATCAAAGAGATGTTGATTAGAAATTTCCTAAGGCATCAAAAATGAAACCCCAGACCCCCAAATGTGCCCTATCACTTGAGGATGCCATGAAATTTATCGGAGTGTTGAAAATCAAAGTACATGGGGTCAAATGCGCCCTTGAGGAGGAAGTGTTTGAGAAATATTCTAAGTGTTGAAAATGAAAGTCTAGGGGGTGAAGTGCGCCTTAGCTTGGAGAGGTTGGGTCAAGGTGTTGAAATTGTTAATTGTCATAGTAAAATGTGCCCTTGAGAGATAATGAAATAGGAGATAAAAAAAAAATTCCAAATGGAAGCACCCCTTAGCAAATGCGCCCAAGGCTGGAAAAGATGGATAAACCTTAGAGATAAATATTTTTCAAAGGTGGAAAAATCAAATGTACCCCTTCATACGTGCACACATGAATAATATATTTTCTAAGGGGAATTTTTTGTGGGTATTGGATATTTTTCTAAGGGAAAATTCTGAAACTTTTCACTTCTTACCTGAGAGTATAAAATGGAGATTTTAGGAGAAAATAAAATTTTCCAAGGCAAAGGGATAAAGTGAGATTTGTCTAAGAGAGGAAATAAAAAATTTCTGAAGCATTGGAAAAAATAAAATAATGTTAAGTGCACCTGGCATGTGAGATGAATGAAATTTCTTGAAAAAAATAAAATTACTCTAAGGCGTTTGAAATAAAATTTTCATGATGAAGCACGCCCTTGTCAAGGAGGAGTTGTTTTAAATGCTGGAGATATTATTATAAATTTCCCAAAAATGTTTGAGTCCACTGAACATTACATGCAGTCAACTGGAAATTTCGAAAAAAAAAATTTCAAAGAAGAAAGAATCTCCAGCAATAGCAAATTCTATGACGATTCTATGACGACTAGGCATATCTTTGTGACAACTCGCCAACCTTCTCTCCAAAATTGGGAAGTTACTAAGTAGTGGAGAAGAAAATCAATGCAGCTACCAAACTAGGTGCCCTCTCACAATTATATAAGCTTTGAAGTTATTATTTTTCTTCACCAGTTGCAGATTTGAAGTTGTGAGAAAAGAGTGTTGAGAAGAAGAAATTTCTGAAGTGAGTTAGTTTGGGTAAATTTTTCTAAGTGTCGGAGTAATATTGCTGAAAGTTTCAAGCCTTGAAGTTGGAAGTTTTGAACTTTGAAGTTAGAATTCTTGAGGTTTGAAGTTAGAGTTTTAATGCTGGAGAATTTTTATTTTCGAAGTCAACTCCATTTTTCAGCCATCTCACGGTGATTTTATTTTCTGAAGTCAAAATTTTAATGCTTATGTTTTATTTTGCAGATGGCTGAAGTAGGAAGGGGAGATGCTGCCGGAACAAGCAAAGCTACAGGTAGGGCTGCAAATACAAAAGTTGGCAAAGAAAATGCGTCTAGACAGGCAATTATCAAGAAGCTCAAGAAATCATTTCTTCCTGAATCGAAGTTTGTCTCAAAGCTAGGAGGATTGGCTGACACCAATCTTGGTTCATTCAACCTCAAAGCACTCAGAAGCAGAATGTACGGGTAGGGTGGTCATCATCCATCAATTATAGCACATAATATTATGAAAAGTGGATTATATGCAGCTGCTGGTTTTCCACCAGCAATCCAGTGTCCAGAGCTGATTTCAGAATGCGCTAATTGCTATAGGCCAGATCGCAGGACAATAGTTTCTCCTAATGGCAAGTTGTTCGCCAACCTCACGCTAGAAGCTATTGGGGAGGCATTCGGAATTCCTACATTTGAGAAGATGTTGTACAATACAAAAGAAAGAGTTGACAAAATGTATGCCTCCTCTTTTGAAAGATGTGCTAGGAGAATTAATACATCCTGGATGCGGAAACCTAGACCTCCTAGCGCCAATCTGCCCAAACAAATTATCTGAGAGTAGCTGAAGCAATAATACTGCAACTTGATTATGATGCTTAGCCGAGTGAACAGGAGCCCTCAAGGGTATATTTTTGAGCCATGGATGTTCTTCTATATCAGCGTAGTGATGGAGGGGAGAGAATATGTCAACTGGGCAAGGATGATCAGTGATAACATAGATGAACAGTTCAGGAGCCTGAGGAGGACGAAGACTTTTTACATGAGCTCGTACGTCATCTACATGCTGACTAGGATGACAAAGTATAGAGGAATCACTTATAAGGAGACAATTGGAAGCGGTCCTAATCAGTACAAGATCCATGAAGCTTGCACGTAGTTACACTTGACCAGTACCTCCAACTTCAAGAGGGTGAACGATGCTTTTACAATGCACATAACAAGGACTCTTCAGCGGAGAACACACCAAAGAATATCACAGGATTCCCAAAAGTTGATTGAAGAGTACGGGTATTGGTTCATCCAATTCTCGAAGTTCACCTACATCAGGCTGCAGGGGTTCCACTCATATGTCTACAAATTGCCGAGATACCCCACTGATAGGATGGTGATGCTTGAAGTATCTAGGCAACTCCTTGCCTACGATAAAATCCAAAAGAAAAAGGAGGGCTGAACTACCCCATTATTATCGAGAATTCAATTGAAAAGTGTCCATCTATACAGGCAGCCAGAGAAGTTGAGGACGAATTGCCATTCTTCCACCTCACTCTTCACAACAGCAGACAAGATTTCGATCCCTACAGAAATATTGGAGTAGTGCAAGGTGTGGAGCATAGGCACAAGGCTCACATCAAAGATTTTTGGGCTAATGCAGAAGACGAGGCTGAAATTAGAAAGAGGATGTTCACTAGGCTACCTCTGAAGTTGATTAGAGAATGCGAAGTTGTCCCAGTTCCGAACCAAGTGGATGAGGATGTCCATATTATTCACCCAGATTATGAGTCAGTGAAGGACACGCCAATCCCACCACCTAACTGGTCAGAGCCAGAAATTACAGACTTGGACACGCTATCCATTCCACTCTTGACATTCATGAGGAGCTGGGTTGAAAGGCATGTTAATAGGCTCAAGAGCAAGTCAATTGCTCTCACATACAGCCTCATGGGAGATCAGAGGCCGCCTACTGCAAGGAAAAGAAAACAGGTTGCCCAAGTTGCAGAGCCACAGAAGGAAGTACCAATTCAGCCAGCACCTCAAAGAACGGAGGAAGCATCACCCATGCAATTACTGACTCACTATTCTAGTGTGCGTGAGGTTTCATTGTTTGCAGGTCAGAGGGTTAGATTGGATGAAGAGCATGAGTTAGATGAGATCAATCAGCCATTGCCTAGGGAGCCGGATAGTCAGAGTGTTAATGCTCCTAGGAGTGAGAGCCAGCTAGAAGGAGAAGAAGAAACGGAAACTGACACTCACTTGGAGCAGGCGATTGAGGCAACCTTTGAGGATGAAAATACTACGAAGCCAGAAGTTCAGGGTCTTGTTGTGACCTTTTCACACATCGCCCCATTCAAAATGGGGACCCCCTAATTTTTTGCTCCATTCTGGTCTTTTTGGCTTTGGTTCTTGTCTCTTTCTTTCTGTCTATCTCTTTTCTGAGGTCTGCTTTCTGGGGACGTTCCCGTCTATGAACTTGAACAAGTGAAATTTGGCCGAGTCTGAAAATTAGGGTTTTGAGTCTTTTGGTCAATTCAAGGTTGAACGAAGTGAATAAATTGAAAACAGAGCTTAACATTGTTGTCAGTGTGCTTCCAGCAGGCTCTCAGCAAATTTTCATCAGATTCTGAGGTACTTACTATTTTTAGTAAGTGTGCAATTACAGGCAATCCGTCAACATTTTTGAGATTCCGACTGTCACACTACATTCGGAGCACCTCAAGCTGCTCGTGTGCAAAATTTGAGCTGAAACAGACAATTTTCTATTTTTAGTAGTTCAGCTTCCGGAGCAAATTTCAGGGCTTAGATGCAGAGTTTTTCTCTACATGTCTGCATATTCCTTCTGGGTTTCTTGAGACCTTCGCAACAGTATAACATGCAAAGTGAGACGACAACTTTCAAAGTTCAGCCTTCGGAGGCTATTTTTAGAGTTTGCATGTCAGGGTTTCTTTTGCATGTCGGATGATTCCTTGTGGGTTTTTCGAAAGCTTCGTAGTGATATGACATGCAAACAGAGATGGTCACTCATTTGAGAACTTACTATTTTTAGCAGGTGCATCTCGGCAGCCACCTCCCAGCACTTTAGAATCACGAGCTGATCGCAATGTAGCAGAAACGAAGACAAACAGAGATCATTTGATACGCATGCAAAGCAAATTAGGGTTTCCAGCTTCGGGACCTAAAAAGAGGGGTAAAAAGGCAGAATTTTCGAAAACCAATGTAAACCACTGCGATCAGCATCCTTCAGGCTTTCTGCTGGTAAAATTTGAAGTCAAACGGAGCACTTACTATTTATAGTAAGTCATTTTGGAAACAAGCTAAAAATAGCAAATCAGTTGCATGCGTCGATGTCAGCAGGCAGGTCACGTGGTGAGGAGCGTCTCATT
>VDFB02292328.1:0-121397 GCA_007258455.2 Sequoia sempervirens
GGACCTAAGGTTTATGTATATTTTAAGATGAATTAATTTTAGTCCAAAGTTTTAGGTTTCATCTAAATAATTTTATGTTTAAGAATAAAAATTAACAAAGAAATAAAAAAATATTGGAGAGCCACTTACCTCAAAACCTATTAGTTGATTCTTGAAAAGGAATAATGCAAAATAAAGGCATGGATGAGTTTCTTCATGATGGGTACAAATTTTGAGCTCTTATTTTCATTCATTATCAATATTGGAAGAAATAAATGTGATCTTGAAAGGAGAAAAATGTTTAAATATTTTTGAAATGGGTACATGTTCGTAAACATGTATGCATTTACCTAAAAATAAATAGGTACTTATTATAAATGTATAATTTTTTAATTTTTGGATTCAATTCCTCAATGGGTACACATTATTTTGAAATGTTTTATGTATTCTTGGCATCAATTTTTTATTTGTGTTACTTCTACAAAAAGTGGACTCAAATTCTTGTATTTACCTTTACTTCACATGGATGTTTGTTAGTATTGTATAGTTTAAGATACATGATAATTTTACAACTCACACACCTTAAAGTGTGAGAAAAATTTAATGGTTAATTTATATACATATGTCATTTCTAATTTAGTTTTATGCCTATTTTGAGGTAATGAATTAGTACATGTATGTAATGATAAATTACACAATCTTTTATGAATCTAGGCTCATTCCCCTAGTCTCTTTATCTATTTACATACACACATCTCTATACATTTAGTCCTACCTCATCCATTTACACATGCTCACTTATACATTTTTCTTATCTATACCTGCTTATTAGACTTGGTTATGTACACCTAATTTAATTTTATCATTTTCCACTTGGGTTTGATTGTTATTTCATTTTAGGAAAAGTTCATAGTCATAGGGTTGACCCCATAGTCACGAAACCATCCCTTCCAATTTAAAATTTAAATTTAGCTAATGACCCCTTTCATCCTTCCACCTTTAGTTGACCAAACAGATTTTGGGAGTGATATGATGTTATGTGTGGGTGAACCCACAAAAGTAGTTTACAATTGGAGTGAGGAAGGAAAAGTTGAAAAAAATGACACCATGCCAAAAAATTTCATTTTGGGGGTTCAAGAGAACTAATAGGTTCGAACGAACCAAAATAGAGCTCACTAGAACCTAGGTTCGAGCGAACCCATTCAATGCAAGTTCCCATCATCCCACCAAAACAAACAATGAAAACCCCTTTTTGAAAGGGGGTTTAAATGACCCATGGTTCGAATGAACCCTAGTTTGTTCGAACCCCTGGGGGTTCACTAGAAACCCCCTTGGTTCAAGTGAACCCCCCTTTTCCCACCTTCCTACTCTCCGACACCAGAAAAATTAGAATTTTTTCCCTTCGAAGCTTGGGTTGAGGATAAAAATGGAGGAGACTTCACAAACCCAACTAGAATCAGGTAGTCCTCAGAACGATCTATCCAACGACTATAATTTTAATATGTTTTGGTTTTATTATGTATTTTTTTTTAGGTTTATTAAACATAGGTTTTTCACTAAAAATCAAGCTCTCAGTTCTGCACATGTGGAAAAATAGCAGATTATCAAAAAAAATTTAAAAAATATGAGTGCACTAGATATTGAAGTCCTTGATCCAACAAAAAAAATTAAATTTTGATACATACAAAAAAAGTTACATGTTATACAGTTTTCCTATGTCTGAATTGTAATTGGTTTGACTTCAAAACTTGATTAAGGAAAAAGTATTCAATAAAACACTATCTAACCAAGTGCAAACACTAGATACCAAAGTTACAAATCTAAATTTGAAAGAATTATAATTTTATCCTTCATAGAAAAAAAATTATGTGTTATACGGTGAGCTTCACTCCTTAAAAATGTTGTTTTCTGAAAAAAACTAGTTTTCGAAGGAGATGGAAGAAGAAGTTCAATCTTGTTCCAAAATTTATGAAAAAAATATATTTAGAATCTACAGACAAAATTTCATGAAACTCTAGTTTGTATCATCTTCAAATTCCTCATGGTTTAGCCACTATAGGTGCCCAAAAGTGAAGATTTAGTTAGAAAAAAATATTTCAATGTCCAGTTTGGCCAAAAATTGTAAACCAGTATTGTGGGATCACTCATGCTAGTTTTTAAAGATAATCAATACATTCGTTCTAATAATTTTTTAATCTGCTCAAGTATTCACCATTCTAAAGCACTATAATAATCAATAAAAATAAAATTTAAGTTGGCTGAATAAAAGGAGCAAATAATTTGCATGCTTAGAATATTTATTATTTTTTATATTAGTCACTTTTAGGGAATTGAGATCTAGATAGTAGCTTCTTGTGATGTAACAATAATCCCTTACGGTATTTTAAAATACCGTCAATCCCAAAACTTTTATAAAAGGTAGTGTAGAAGGTTGCATATCAGATGAAGTTGTGGAACATAACCCCACTAATTACTAAGATAAATTTGGAGAAAATTAAAGAAAACATGTAAAATAATCCTCTAATATCACTCTCTACATTTAATTATTTCTTCTAATATTTAAATCAATTTAAAATAGACTAATTTATATGTACATTTTGTTAGATTAACCTTAAAAAAAAATAGTTTCCTTTCCAATATGTCACCGAATCAAAAATTATGTTGAGAGGCATAACTAAAATGGAAATAGGGGTGGAGTGTAATGACATGTGTGTGTTAAAAAACTATTAAAAAATTTCCATACTCACTCTACAAAATATTTAAGTGCATGTGCATGATTATTTTCATTTACCTATAATGAATAAAATAATAAATATCTATGCACTTTAGTAAATAAAATAGCAGACATGTAAATACAATAATATGCAATGTATAATTTATTTCAAATTTAAAAATAAAAATTAAAACAGATATTAAATAAAAAACAAGTAACATTTTAGATTTAAGTAGAAATAAAATTATATTTTAAATTGTAGAAATAAAATAGTATTTTAAATTTTAGATATTTAAATATATTTTAGAATAAATAGACTTTATGTATTTCATAAATAAAACATTCACTTATGTATAAATATATAATATTTATTAGACTTAAAAAAGGAAAATAAAATAAAAGAAAATATAGAATAATAAAAATAGTAATTAAAATAATTCTTAAACAAGCGTCTAGATTTATTATCTTTAAAATATTTTTCCACTCTATAATGAAGTAAACAATATAAATAAAATAATATAATTTTTAAATCTAAAGTAAAATAATATAAATCTTAAATAAAATAATAGATGTGTCAATGTATATGAAATATATAAAAAATTTCATATGTCATGAAAAGTATAATAGCTAAAACATTAATTTATTTTCATAAAAAAATTCAATAAAATATAAATTCTAGTATTTGATGAATTTTAGGAATAATAAATTATTAATAAAATAAATTTAATATATTTTATATTAATTTTTCTTATTAAAAAAAATTAATTAAACTAGCATATCTATCTTTATAAAAATGTGCGTAAAAGATGTCAAAAGATATCATTTTCAAAATGTCTATTTTTAATTTATGATTTAAGTAAAATAAATATGAGAATGGTCTCTTAAAGATAGATATTGTATCTGCAACTTTGGCTAATATACAAAAGTGACCATTTATCTAATATGTGTAGTTTTCTATTGTATGCAAGTCGAAACTGTATTTTTCAAATCTTGACTCTACAACAATTTTTGGGCGTTTTAAAATGTTGTTCTTCATGGTATGAGCATCATATAAATACTTATAGGAGATTTGGCATGGATTCAAGAAATGCTCAACTTTTGGTAAAATATTTTAGAACATATTTAGACTTGTCATTAGAGTAGATGTGATGAACAAATTGATATTCATATCCCATGTTTCAACAAAACATTTGGGTTTCTTAATGTTAAAATATTGTGAAAATAAAAGTATAATATTTGAGTAGAGATTCTATTCCAATTTTATGTATAGAAGGGATGTTGATAACCATTTTAAAATTCAGTGAAATAAAAAATAAAGAATTAATTATCACACATAATCATACAACTAGACAAGGCGGGATTGGGTTCTTTGGGGCTCAACCCATTGACCTTCAACATTTTTGACCATACCCTTGTTGTTATAGTCTTGTCTCTAGAATGGGGTGATATGCAAATGAAACTTTAGGAAGATCAAGTAAAAGGAGCAAATAATTTGTACACTTAATAACTTGTCTATTTTTTTTGATACTTTTGATTTTTGGGGATTGAGATTGAAGTGATAGCTCCTTGTGATGTAATGCTAATCTCTTAAGATGTTTTTAAATATTATTCATCCCCAAACTTTTATAAAATGCAATCTAGAAGGCTACATGTCATACATAATGAAGTTGTGGATTAGAAATTCACTAATTAATAGGACAAATCTAGAGCAAAGTAGAGATCTATAACTAAGGTTTATCTCAAACATGCAAAATTATCCCCTAACATAATAGATATTCAACACAAAATTATACACCTTGTCGAAAAAATATTATTTCCAAATTTAACACCAAATAAACTTCAAAACTTATCTATTTAACATTATTCTTCAATTAAAACTAAATATCACCCTTTTCTTCAATTAAAACTAAATATCACCCTTTTCTACATTCAATATTTTATGTAATACTAAACTCAATTTAATCTAGAGTAATTGATATATTCATTTTGTAAGTTGTGATATTATAGATTGTATTTTGTAGACCTTCAGCTAAGCGAGATTTTTTCGGGTGTTTAAAAAATACTGTTATTCGTGGTATGAGAATCGTATGCATACTAATAAGAGATCTGATTCAAGGAATGCTCAACTTTTGCTTAAAGGCAAAACATCTTAGAACATATTTAGACTTGTCATCAGAATAGGTGCATTCAGCAGCTTGACATTCATATCCCATGTTCGGCAAAACTCTGAGTTTCTTAAAGTTAAAAGACCGTCCAAATAAAAGTATCAGATCCGAGTGGAAAGTCCATTCCAAATTTATGTATAGCAGGGATGTTAATAAACAGTTTAAAATCCGAGGATATATAAAACAGAGTATTCATTATCACACATAATTATACAATCAGAGAAGGTGGGATTGGGTTTTTTGGGGTTGAACCCATCGGCCTTCAGCGTTTCTGACCATGCCCTTGTTGTTGTGTTCTTGCCTCCAGAATGGGGGGATTTGCAAATAGTCTTGTAAGAAATCAGCTGCCTTGTTGACAAGAGCAGGATCCCGTCCAGTGGCAAGGTGAAACCGCTCTTGTTGGTCGTGGTATCCGTCCAAGAGATGGAGATGCGCCTCCAAGTTGTGGAAACAGCAGGGATCGCTTGTGGGTCGGAGGAAAGGGGATTTCTTATGGTCCAGCTGCAGCTCCACTCCCACGTGGGAGTAGCTCCACGGCAGCTTCTCGATCCATTCTCTCAGTAGTTGAAAATGCTCGTTGAACAGAATTCCGGGAACTTTTGGAACCCCGTCGTGGGCATTAACCACTCGCAGGATTTTGACCCCCAGCTGCTCCAGGCGCTCCTTGAAGGCGGAGTTGCCCACCCGTGGGCCTGCGAAGGAGAAGACGGTGATGGGAATCTTTTCATTCTCATTCTGCTTCTCCTCATTGATTCCCATCTCTCCAATGTCGTACGCGCTCAGCATTGCGAGGGTGCTCCCAAGGCTGTGGCCCGTGATTGTTATGCTCAGCTTTTCCCCCGTGTACATTTCGATCAGTCTTTTAACCTCTGCGTGTATTTGCTCCTGTGCGCTGGATTTGGCGAAGCGGCAGTTTTCCTCGCTGGCGGTATAGAGATTGAGAAACCCCGACTCCACTTTGACGCGCGGATCGGGATGATCGGAATGGAAACCCGCGGGTTTGAGGAAATCCATGAGGTCTGCCAGCCACTCGAGACAAGTGACGGTGCCTCTCCACGCGATGACGATATCGCGCCGCCCGAGTCTCTTTATTTCTTCCTAGTCCTCCGCCACGGCCACAAAACCCATCCAATTGGCGTGGTTGCTCCACAGTTTTTCTCCCGCCCGAGACTTTTCGAAGAAATTGGGGAGATTGATGTTGGAGGTTGCGTAGAGGTACTTTGTGATTTCGTAGCCGGAGCGGGAAAGGCCGAGATCTTGAAGCATGGTCCTGCGGTTGTACTTGCAGCTTCCGCAGTATTTGGAGTAGGGGTCGAAGTCAAAAGCGTCGTAGCACGCCTGGGCTAGCTCTCCGTATTTTATGAGCTCGCTGCGGAGGAGATGGTCCATTGGCTCCAGCAGGCCCTCCCAGTTATTCGAACCCTGCACCTCCCTCCATACATCGCTCAGCTTTCTTGCGCTTTTTCTCTTTGTGTTTATATCCTTGTGCTGGGAGTAGGGATAATCGATAGGGCTCTTTTTCTTGTATTCCTTCTCCACTGTGGTCAACACTTGTGTTGCACTTGGGGCTGATACTCTCTGTCTCTGTCTCTGGTTGTTGCGCCTGCTTCTCATGCTCAGGCAAGGGACCTCCGGCACAATTCTGGTGCTGTGGCTTGCAATTCCAAGGTTACTCCTCATATTCATCATCTTTTCAGCGGTTTCACAACAAAAGTGCACTTCAGTTTGAGAAAGCAAGGGCAGGAGAAGCAGTTTAGATAGCGGAATAAGAAAGCCCACACTCAAGTAGCGGAATAAGGAAGCCCACACTCAAGTGTGCAACGCAGAGCAGATGAATTAGCATTTATAAGTTCGAGTTTGGTAAAGGAAAGTAAAAATTCTACTTAAATCCGCGGAGAATCTTTTTACCGGAGAAGTCCTTGTTGTCAATGACCGCGTGAGAAAGGAAATACAAAACGAAGGCGTTGACTGTAGAGGTTAGTCTATTCTGTGTAGTGAAGTAAACAGAGCTCCGATTGCCCCTTCATAGGTCGTAAAGTCACTTCCAACTTCCTCGTTCTTTCTATAAGAATATAAAATTGTATGGAGGACGTTAAATGGGAATTTCGGGGCAATCCCACACTAGCATTTTCCTTAGATGGTCAAGATTCCAGACCCACGTTTTAAATGCTCCAACGCCATCACATTGATTACGCAAATTTCCTCGTCAGAAATATTGTAGAGAAAGGTGTAGTGATGGAATGAACTCCAAGTTAGTTGGATTGAATCTGCACCATTGATGTTTGAATTTTTTTCAGAACCTTAAAGAATTTCATTTATGACTCTTTAATTCAGGTTTTCAAACGTGGAAACTTTTGATTTTAGATGGTCTAAAAATCTTAGCATTGGATGGATGGTTGTCAAAAGTCTTTGTTGAAGACAATATGAATTCATTTAGATTCATAAATGGAAAAGATTGTTTATATTATTAATATTATTGATGTGTATAAAAAAGTATTGAGGGAGAATAATTTGTATTAATTAATTAAATAAAAAAATTTAGTAAATAATTAATATGAGTTTGAGTTTTAAGAATGACAATCAAGATAAGCGTAGGAATTGAATAATTGAATACATTAATATTTAGTTTAATTTTGATGTAAATATCTTTGTTTAAGTGTCAAGGAGTTATTCTTCAATGTTACAAAATTTTACAATTTATCATAAATATGTGAATCTGAACATGCATTGTTTGGAGTCACTTAAGAATATGGAAGTGATAGTCACAATGAGCATTCTTGAACTAAATGCATGGATCTAAACCTACAATTCATGAATATGATTTGGTATAATTTCATATCTTGAAACATGTTCGTGTTGATTTTTGGTGTTTGAGTTTGTGTAAGTACATGTGATGTTTATAATTTTTTTTTGGGAAATTTGTCAAATTGCAAGGGTCAAGTTCTCCTTAGTCAAACCTCTATATAGATTGACTTTATGACTAAATAAATAAATAAAGATAAAAAACAAGAGTGTAATGGACATAGGATGACGTGCTCTAATAATACTCTAATAGATGATACTTGAACACTTATAAATGTTTTATCAATAATTATAACATTGTATAGGAGCAAATTTGCACCCCTTACGTAAATTCCTTTTCCACTTTAAAAAACCAAGTTCGGAGGCTTAATTCCACCTAAGCTTGCTGCTTGCATCCCACTTGGTGCCTGTTTTGAGCGTCGATGAAGGTGTTTCTGTCAGGGACGCTCATGCGGAACGCAAACGTTTGCACAATGCACTTACGTCCTTGAACCTGCAAAGGCGTTACACTTCTCATTGGGAGTAAAGTTGTAACACCCCTTTCAGCCAACCGACCCGAATATGGCTGTTTTTCTCCATCTTCTCTTCAAATTCACTCCTTAAACAAGCATTTCATCCTCTAAGCATTCACTCTAACTTCTTTTCTCCATTCACAAGCTCACTTTCATACTCTTTCACTCACTCTCAAGCTTTCTAGCAACATTATTACACCTCATTGCAGCAAATACAATCACTCCATCACTTCGGTAGAGCAAGTTGGGGACAAACACCATTGTAGCAGAGGCTCAAGTACTCTCATTTTCTCCCCCAAGCAACCTTGAGTGCTCTTGGTGGAGGTGGTAAGCTCCCTTTCCTCTCCTCTATCACTTGGTTGAGTTAGCATATTTACTATTTTGTAGTGCTTTAGTGCTCTTTACTATATTGTTTTCTTTATCGCGCTTTATTGGCTGTCTGTGGAGGTGGAAACACCTAAACAAGGGTTTGATTGAGGCAGGCCCCTATACAACCACCCAACATTTTCATCTTTTTGTGTGTAGGAGTATGTGCTTTCAAGGAGCTAGCTGGAGAATAAACTCTTCTACGAAATCATCTTCGTCACCCTAGCCTTGGTATATTTGTAACTTTATCACATTCATTTGTACTTTTCATATTTCATAGTATTTTTTTGCTCTTCTAGAAGTCACTAGCTAGGCTGCTAGCTTGTTTTCGAATAGTTCACGTACTTTCGGTCCTCTGGTCGTATGAATGCCAGCACACCTAAGAGATGCTAATGCACCGCGTTGTCATCCTAGAACTAGATGATTTCATCCTCGGGCAGAGAGCTATCCAAGATATAGTGTTGAGCTCAAAAACCAGCTCGCCTAGCCTCATATCGAATCTAAAGATTGTAGAGTAGTTGCAGGACTTCATAGTCCTCATCATTCTCATCCTCACATCCTAACACCCTATTTAGTTGAGGTAAGTGAGGGTAGCCTTTTGCATCTTGGCCCTTCGTGACTTGGGGCCTTGCACGTGGAGGTCCCCCTCTCTTATAAACATGTTCTTTGATAATTCCTAGCTCATCCTAAGATGATTTTAAATGAATGGATGAGTGTACTAAATGTTGAAATCAGCATAGTTTGTACTAAGCTTGTTCACAAGAACTAGTGAAGTGGTTGGTGAGTAATAATTCAAATTTTGAAGCTTAAAAGTTTAGGGTCTAGATTTGGAACTATGGAAGTGACTTGTGTCAAGTCTACACTCATGAATTTGATCCAAGGTGAGGAAATTTAATCTAAAGACCAAGAATAAATATTTAGGAATTGGTGGTAAAGAGGATTGGGACTTGTGATTTCATAAGCTAAATTCACACAGGAATATGTCACTTGTGAGCTTGTTATTGCATTTAGTACACCTTAACAAAATAGGCCCAAAATAAAAGGGAAATGTGCATGGGTATGCAATTTCCACCATTACATTATGCCCCCGCCTTGATGTGCATACAACTATTAGGAAAATGGATATTAAAGGAAAACAAGAAATCAACATGTAAATTCATTTTTCTTCAAACACTTAAAGGATACACATATATAATGTTATAAATCATTCTTCAATTTTTCTTGCAATGATTATCTCCTACAAAAAAATTAAAACAAAAAAATACTACACAATGAGTAACACTCATCACATAATTAAAAAATAAGTATTAACCAAAACTTGTTTGAGAAGGAGTTATCTTAAAGTATGGTAGATAAGGATAATATATTCCTATAACAACCCCCAAAATTATAATTTCAAAATTCTCTTTTAACTAAAATATAAAGTATGTATGTTATAAAAAAGTACAAGTCTAATATATATAGATAACATAATCATTTATATTACAAGTTATAATCAATAGATACATCAATAAGTTTCTCACATGATGCTATTAAGATCCATTAATTCCAATAAGAGAATAGTAAAACATAATCAATAAAATAATATATTATATAATTAAATATAAATAATATATAGGCATCATGCAAAGTATATATCTACAAGTATACTAGTGAGTGTATGAGATTGAAGAGGACTTCCATGGTATCAAAGAATCCAATATAATAAGAGTCCAAGATTCTCATAATCCATCTTACATAATAGTTATGTTTGGGTAAGGTATAATAAAACCACAAATCAAAGGACACCCAATCTTTCCTAGTCATTGTTTTGGCCTAAAGTGGTTAATCGGATAATCCTTATTAGTATAGCTTAAATTATATATTACATTGTCTAACAAGTAAACAACCAAAAAATGGTTATGGAGACATTATACAATTATAATTACTCCTCAACTATACACCTCCTTGTATAAATGCATCTTCAATTCATTGAATAATAATATATATAATTATGTATTTACCTTTTAGTCTAGTATGAGAGCCTACATCACTCTTGTGTATGAGAGTATGAAAATTGTTTGAGACGTGATAAAGTTGTGTTCAAGAGAAGGCATCTTTAAATTCAAATAATGTGCATGTAAAGGGATTTCTAGGGTGAAGAGGCATTTGAAGGCATGCATGAGAGAAGAACAAAAGAGGTCATGTTATCTTAGATGGTTGTAAACCTTATTTTATAGGCCATGACTTGTGCAATGTAAGGAGATTAGTTTCCATTATGTTGAAGGGATTGCTTGACTCAATAATGAGCAATAAAGGAGTAATGTACCATTGTCCAACTTAATAAAGTTGTTGAACATGAGGAGCAAGTATTTCAATTGTAAATACAAAGATAGAATGTGATTTTTTCTAATGTTTGATGCCTTGTACAGTTAAGGTATGCTCTATCAAATGATTGGTGTTGTCATATTTGAAATCCTATTATTATAAGGTTAATTTGGTCACATTGTTTCCTTTTTGAGTGTTTTTAAGATGGATATTCCTTTAGAGAAATATTTTGGATTTAATTTTCATACTTGGAATTTAATTCAAATTCAAATGCAAATAATGAATACAAATTTATGGGGAATAGTAAATGGGAAGGAAAAACCACTTATAAATGAAAATAAATCATTGGATTGGCATAATAGAGATGATAAATTCAAGGATATTATTGGTCTTGAATCTCTTTTTGACTTTAAATTACATCATATGATTTATACAAGTTATCAATAGAAAATTAGGATAATCTAAATAAAATGTTTAGAGAAAAAGTAGTTAATGCAAAGTTTTCCTTAAAACATCAACTATTTAGATTCAAAATGGAAGATAGAATCACTATGTCAAATGGGTAAACCCACAAAAGTGGTTTATAATTCGAGTAGGGAAGGAAAAGTTGCAAAAAACAAACCCATGCAAAAAAATTTGGTTTTTGGGTTTTGAACGAACTTATTGGTTCGAGTGAACCAAAAGAGGGTTCACTGGAACCCTGGTTTGAGCGAACCCATTAAATTCAAGGTCCCACCATTCCCACCAAAAAAATACAAAGAAAACATTTTTTGAAAGGGGGTTTGCTCGAACCCCCCTTTTCCCACCTTCTCACCCTCAGGGACCAAAAAAGTCCAGAATTTTGCCCTTCGAAGCTCAAGTTGAGGATGAAAATGGAGGAGACTTCATAGACCCAATTGGATGATGGCAGTCCTCGAAACAAGCTATCCAACGAATATAATTTTAATATGTTTTTGTTTTATTATGTATTTTTTTTATAGTTTTATTAAACATAGGGTTTTCACTAAAAATCAAGCTCTTTGTTCTGCACATGTGGAAAAATATCAGATTATCAATTTTTTTTTGAAAAATATGAGTGCACTAGATATTGAAGTCCTTGATTGATAGAAACAAGGTTGGATTGAGTCAATCACTGGCTCAATGCTCTGGGTCTTCAGTTGATAACCCTTGGTGTTTCTCTCCACCACTCCACCTATAGGTCCCCAGAATAATTAGGCACCCCTGGTCCTTGCTCCCAACCCTGCTATCAAGTTCCAAATCGTTCACAATGCCTCAACCAAGCATTTCTTGGTGCTTTTCCTCTCTTCACCAACTAGCCCTTAATCAGCTTAAAGACCAGTTAATCTCCAAGTGTTTCCTAATCTGCATTTAGGGGTGTGCATAGGTTTTCAAAGTTTTAAAACAACCTAGGAATGGATCCTACCCAAGCAAAAGTCTCCATTCTTCTATCGGTTTCCTTAAACCCTAGTTTAGGGTCTGGAAGGGCTACTAGAATTAGGTCTCCACAAACAAAGCAAATGCTTAATACTCCTCCCTGCTCAATGAACACCACAACTTCAAAGAAGGAACCCTGGCTAAAATTTGGAGCATTTCAAGATTCTTTTGGTTTTCGACCTTCTCAGGCCATACACAGGGCTATCACTATTTTTGAGAAATTTAGGGCTTTTCAAGCCTTTTCTTGGACACACAAAGGACTATCCTCTTTCTCCAGCCACCAAATGATTTGATAATGTCTCCTGCCTCTTGTCAGAGCTTTGTAGGGTCCCCTGCAACCACTGTACTCATTTCTTTAATGGAGATGCAACACCCCTGCAACATGGAAACAAATTTTACACAATCTTTCTCTAACCGGGTGTTGATGAACTTGCCTAGGGAAAGTTTCCTAGCATGCTACCAACACTCATAAAGACTTCTTTATTTACACTATATACAAATATGGAGTCTAACTTAGTTTCCACTGCTTCCATACTTCTTGGTACGGGCAGGAAACAAGTTAAATCCCCATATTTCTGGTCTTTACTAGTCCAAAACAGCAAAACAAAAAAAACACAGTATTTACAATAAGATAAAAGTGATGGAAAAACAAATTAAAATGCCACAAGAAATGCCTTGAAAGGTTGCACTACATGCTATTTAACACAGAAAAATCTTTATTTAACTCATTTCTTGTAGCTGTTACATGCAAGAACAGGAAAATCAACCTTTTTCAACAAAAATCACTGTTTTCTTTTATTGTTCTCATTATCTGCCAACACACAAAACTTCTCCTCTTCAAATGGTCAAGATATCTCTTTTACAATGCCAAGAAATAGTTAGGTTTGCAAGTTTGAGCCTAAGAACGGCCAAAAGCCTAACATTGGAAAACACAGTGTGTTTTTCAATTTTGACAAAAACTTAAGAACTGACCACAAAAATATTTCCCAAGTTATTTAACTTTTACCTATGACCCAAAAGGTCCTCAAACACAATTTAAAGGTGTTAAAGACCTTACACAACAAAATGAAAAATATTTTTAAAACAAAACATCAAAATATGCTTGCACCTTGGCACCTTGGCAGGTGCTCCTACACCATTGATCTAACAAAAAGAATTGAATTTCGATACATACAAAAAAATTACACGTTATACATTTTTCCTATGTCTGAATTGTAATTGGTTTGACTTTGAAACTTGATTAATGAAAAAATATTCAATAAAACACTATGAAACGAATTGGAAGCACTAGATATTGTAGTTACAAATCTAAATTTGAAAAAATGAGAATTTTCTCTTTCATGGAAAAAAATTTATGCATTATACGGTGAGCATCACTCCTTAAAAATGTTGTTTACTGAAAAAAACTAGTTTTCGAAGGAGATGGAAAAAGAAGTGCAATCTTATTCCAAAAAATTTGAAAAAATATATTTAGAATGTATAGACAAAATTTCACAAATCACTAGTTTGCATCATCTTCAAATTCCTCATGGTTTAGCCGCTATAGGTGTGCGAAAGTGAAGATTTAGTTAGAAAAAAATATTTCAGTGTCCAGTTTGGCCAAAAATTGTAAACCAGTATTGTGGGATCACCCAAATCACATAAGTAATTGAGATCTGCCATTAGGTAACTATCAAAAGTCAAGGCTCCAATAAATGATGATGCTAAATCTAATTTTTTAAATAACTTTCCTTCATAAGATAATGTTATTTTTACACTTAGTCAAATAACTTCTCAAACCCTAAGAGATATGCAATTCAACCCCTTTAGCAAAAAAATAAAAATGCAAAGGATACAAAAGTTTATTCTCAATAGGTACAAACAAAGGGGAAATTAAATGTTTTTACTTTAAGAAAAAAGGTCACACAACTTGGTCTTGTTGAACTCGAGATAATGATTTTATTAAAGGAAAATTCAAAGATAGATCAAATGAAGTTAACTAGCTCGTGTTGAGGATGAGGATCCACTAGCTAATCCTTTTATTGATGATTATTGTTTTGAACATACTAAGAAAGGATTTTTACTTTGAGTCTTCATAATTGGAGATAGGAGACATTAAATGATGGAAAAACTCTATCATCTCAAGCTAGCTTCTTGCTTTGATATGGTGCTTTGTATTAGAAGAATATGATTTTCCTTTCCTATTTATGTTGACATAATTTTAAAATGTATATATTGTGAAGTTTGTATTTTCAAGATAGGTAAGGGATTTGGTGAACTCAATATGGATAGTTTCCTAGATATTTTGGGAGTTGTGATATGGGGAATTATGCCATTCTAAGGGTCATGATACAACTTGATGGAGCAATGGATTTTTGTCCAATAATTTGGGGAATCTATGATTTGAGAGTTTAGGGAGATGGTAATCCAAGAACTCAAGAATTCTACTTGGGAGTTACACCCTTTGAGGGTTACGAGATAGCTTGATGGAGTTCCACTTAATTCAAGATTTTTTTCTTCAAATAAAAATCTTCTTAAGAATATGTATTTATTTTATGTAATTGATATGTTTTATAAATCAAGGTACATTTGGAAGAACAATTTAATAAGGGGGAATGTTAGTGTAGCTTATTATATTATATTGTATAATAAGCAAACAACCATGCAATATTTATGAAGAGGTTATGCTATTACTATTACTCCTCAATTATATAGGTCTCCTTTTATACCTCCTTAAGCACATGAAAAAAAGCCTCACAAATAAGAACCCTTAAATGTGAAACATAAGGTTTCTTAATTTTCCATGCTTCACAAGCTATTGAATCAAGAGCCTTGCAAGGAGATTTAGTAATCAAGTAACAAGAAATACACATAAATTCTACCAAAAAAAATCTATCCAACTATGCATCACTCAACATACTTTTATCTCTTTTCGTAATAGTTCAATTCATCCTTTCTACAACACCATTTTTTCGTGGTGTATAAGGAGTTATATTTTTTCTTAAATGATACATGTATGCTTACAAAAATAATTAAATTACCTAGATAAATATTCACCTCCATTATCTAATCTTAATACTTTTATTTTTAATCTTGATTGATTTTCTACCAAGGCTTTAAATTCCTTAAACTTAGTGAAGTCTTCAAATTTATTTTTCATAAAGTAAATCCATGTAAATATAATATATCATCAATGAAGGTAACAAAATAACCATATTTTTCTATAGAATCATGATCCACAAGATCAAACACATTCATATGAAAAATTTATAATTTTTCTTTTTCATTATTACTTCCTAAAGGAAAATATTCTCTATTCTACTTTCCAAACACACAATGCTAATAGAAATTATAAAAGTACTCATCAAAATAAGATAAAATATCCAAAAAAAATTATTTGTAAGGGTTTTTTAAATATTTTTACTTGTGTGGCCCAATTTGTGATAACATAATATACATGTATTTTTAGAATATTTAGCCACATAGATGGACTTCCAAATAGTAGTGACATAAATCTTAAATAGAGTTCCCATCCGAGTTCCCCTCGCTACCACCAAACTTCCTCTTACTAGTCTAAAACCATGCATATTAAGCATTGCATACATTCCCAAATCATTCAACTTTGAAACTCAAATCAAATTTCTAGCTAATCTAGGAATATATATAAAACACTAGGGAGGGTTTTAATCCTCCCATCACTAAAACACAACAATACCTTTCCACATCCAACAATTGGATATGTATTATTTTCCCCAAGGTAGACATTACCTCCATCATATTTCTTATATGTGGAAAACCACTCATTATGAGGAGTCATGTGATACGAGTATCCTGAGTCTACCAACCAATATTCATTAGAAATGAAATTACAAGAAAAAAGTAAAACTTCATCACCTACATTAGAGAAATTTTATATGATGGAATCCCATTACATTTCTTTCTATTTATTGACTCCTTCACATGTCCTCTTTTCCCACAATTCCAATGCTTTACTATGCTCTTCTTTCCAAGAGTCTTAGAATGACCTTTAGACTTCTCCTTAGGCCCTTGATCTCATTTTGGATTTCTTTCTTTAGGACTACCCCTAACATTGAGAGCATCCACTAAGCTATCCATAACCTTCTTCCTCATTTCCAGTGACAACAAGGTTGCAACAAGTGCATCCATCTTGTATTTTTAAGGTTAGAAGTGATAGCAAGAATACAATTTTCTGATGACTTAGGTAAAGAACGAAGAAGCATATAATGCATTTTTCATTTTCTTCAAGTTTAACACCTATAGATGCTAATTGAATCAAAATAAATTAAATATTCTATAATGGATGAACATTTTCCTTCATTTTAAGAGAAAATAAATTTCTTACAAAATACAAAATTTTCACAAGGATCATGGCTTGATAAATCTCACCCAATCATTTGCATAAAGAAAATGAAGCTTTTTCTTTAGACACATTCAGGAGAATGGAATTTGCAAGACATAATCAGATAGTACCTTGTTCCTTTTTTCCATCTTCTCCCAATCATCTTGATTTATTGCATCAAGTTTCTTTTCTTTAATTTTGTTGCAACCACCTATTGATCTCTTTCTTCAATGAGATCATTTTTCAACTTCCATAGCTTGTTGTTAGATCCATTAAACTTCTCAATGTCTAATTCAGATGCAAATACATCCATGATTCTTACAAACAAAAAATTACAAAATAGAATTCCTATTATAGCACAAAATCCTTCACGCTTCCACCCAATAGACAAATTTGGGTAAGCTCTTTATTACCAAATGTTAGAAATGAAGGAAATCACTAAAATATGGAAATATGATTTAACTCAAGCAAATCTGAAAACTAAACTATAAAATATCAAAGGAGAAATGATTTTAACATCAAATAAACTAGCACAACTCAAGAACCATACACATAACATAAAGATTTATGTGGAGAAAACCCTTTCTGGTAAAAAAATATACCAAGAAAAGAGGGAAAATTTGTATTGTTCTTCCAAGGGATTACAATACATAGAACTACCTCAACCTTACATCTAATCTAGTAACATTTGTGTATCTGTAAAACATTTCATGATGTCTCCATCTCAACCCCTCAATATATAGACTCATGGGGCTCAAAATACTACTATAAAACATTATCATGGGTTAAAACAAGGTTCCAAAATATCATGGTAAAAATCCATACAACCGTTACATGCTAAACATGGTCTCTTACATGACTTTACATGCTCTTATAGGTTGTCATAAAAAATAACTATAAAATAGGAGGTTCTCTTACATGCATCATAGACTATCAATAGCTTATCCAAAAATTATCTTACATGTTTCATAACTTATTCTCATGTCCACAATTATCTCCCCTAGTTTTAGCCCTTACAGTTGTCATAGAATCTATCACAACATTTTGAGAAATATGATTTTTATGTTAGACCACGAAATAGGCATCTTTTGAAAACTAATAACTTATTTTTCAAGGCATCGACACATGACAAAGATGCTAGAACTAAAAATATCACACCCCTTTTGATGGAGCATAAATATTTAATAATATATATATGAAATAATTAATAGGAAAATATAAAAATAATAATAAATAAATAACTCAAGCATTGCTAAGGATGAGACACCTTAATTCCTAATAATTATGAACATTTAGTTGATATCATATTAATTATTAGTCAATTTAGATTATACTTGAGTGGTAAAACTTTACAATAGTTTGATGCATCTTGTTTTCTTTACACTTCATGAATTTAGATTGTGTCACTTTCATTGACCATTTCTCTAGCACTAGTAACCATAAGTATAGTATGAAATTATTAATATTATCTTGTTATTTATCTTTCTATTCTTTCTCTCCCACTATTCACATGGATTAAATATATATAATATACCCAATTTTCATCATAACACACCTATGTTTAGGTTATATTTTCCATAAAAGTGAACTCACTTGATATGAAAGATCAATATTTTTCTTGGATATCCTTATCATTAATCACACTATTTTATTCTTTTTCTTCATTTTTGGTTGGATTTATGTTTCCATGTTCCTAGTTAGCATGTGGATGATGTAAATACACTTTTATTGGTGCATCTTGTCACAAGTGACTTTGAACATGTTTTTTTTTCAACTCACTTCTTTCTTGTACTTTTTTCATTTATTTGAGGATTATTTATGATTCCATATACATGTTGTGATTCCCTTTTCCTATTATTCCATTTATCCTATGTGTCAGATATTTACTTTTTTGATTATGCCTCATTTGTTATATTTTTTACATTCATTTCACCTTCTATCTTTGTGTTCTATTTTCCTTGTTGACATATTTCTTGCTATTATTCTTTGCATCCTCTTTATCAGCATGATTTATTTACCATTACCTTTTGATTGTATTCTCCACTTGAGTAAACCAACTTGCATTTTATTTCATGGTCTTAAATATTTTATCATATCACAAGACTTGTTTTATATCATAAGCTTATGACTATGCTTGTTCCTTAAAGTTTGGTGGAATTTTTTATTCATATTGATCTCACTTTGTTACACACTTATTAGAGCCTATACATATTGATCTTACATTGATATATTATATTTTCTAGAGCTCAAATATTGATTAGATAATGATATATTATGCTTCTTAGAGCCTACACAAGAATAATTTTTTTGATACACCATACTTTTAAGTCCTATGTACTTTTGATCCTACATTGCCATAACATGTTTCTAAAGTTATAACTACTTTAGGAACACCATACCTTCTCTCATAATAGATTGAGTTTCTATTACTATATCCTTATATTTGAGGGAATCATGACTTCCCACACTTTGTGCACTCCTCTTCACATGTCATTGACATATATATCCTTACATTGGGAGGAATCATGTCATACCCTATACTATTTAACTTTCCTTTCCATAATTTTTTCACTTGTAGGTCTACATCAAGGGTTGTTAAATTCATTACCAAGTTATCATGCCCTATTTAGTTTTTGAATTTCATTTTGTTACTTTTCCTATCTATGGGTATTCAACTTTACATTTTATTTGATGATTCATCCTTACATATGACTTATTTGTAACTTTATTCTCATCTATTAAAATTATTACAATTTAAATGATCTTACATCAAAATATTAAATTTGAGTCATATTGAGGGGCATCACCCCAAGTACATGAAGGCCATCAATACCATATCTTTTGACATGAGGTAAATTGAGCTTACCATTTTATATGTATTATCATGCCTTATTGCATCATCTTTCCCATATAAGGTCTCATATTGAATAAAAAAAATATTCTTATATCATAAATTATTAAACAAACTCAAGCCATTTTGATCTCATTCAAGGGTATTATGCTAAGTGATTTAATTTTCATCATATTTGAGAGAGTTTCACTAAGTGCTTCTCTCTTTATTCCATTTGAGGGAATTATGCTAATATATTTCCTCTTCATCCCTTATGCTAAGAATTATGTTGTAGCACATCTATATGTGACAAAATTCATATCCTTATACAAATAATCCAAGACACAAAGACCCCATATGAATCCCTACTAATCTCCCTCATATCTATGTAGAAACTCACCAACCCAATTAAGAAGAACCTCTCCATCTAGTAATCTATTAGGATGTCACTAACAAGAGTTGCAACATGGCTAGAGGAAGCTCCTCTACCATCCCAATACATGTATCCATATCCAACCCTAGAATCATGCAAGAAAGGTCATTCCTCCTATATAGTCACTCTAGTGAACCCTCTACATTTTAGGCACAATAATACATTGTTGTACCCATATATTAGGATCTAGACATAATCTTCCAAACATCTTCTAGGGTGATAATGATCTCCCTCATTGATAATTGAGATGTACTCATCTCATTGTGCCATAACTTAATCAAAGCTATCAAAATATCTCTATGTGCCCTAGTTTGGGGAATTTTCACCATATGACATAGCCCACATCACTCTATGACCTTGAGTATGCCTATTCAAAGAGAATTTTACACACAATCTTACTTTAATTTTAAACATAAGGTACAAGACCTAATATATAAAAATATGTTAAATTTGAAAATTTTAATAATAATGACAATCCATTTGTTACACCCCATAATAGTAGATTATTGATAAATTATATAGATATGTTTTTAATTCATTCACATTTAATGTTGATATAGATGATAATGTTTTTGTGCCCAGGAAATGTTGAATTTAAGGTTATATCTTCTTCTCCTATGAAACTATTAATCATAATTGCAATGAGGGGATCCCACCAAAAAATTATTATGGACCTTTATATATACAAGGAAATTTTGGAAGGTCCTTACCTACTAATTTTCTTATTGACCTTGCATGACAATATCATGTTTGTATGTGTTTACCACAAAATCTGCAAGTCTAAAGTATTCTACTACATTTGTCATGGGATGAATTTAAAACAAGCAGATAAAGTGATATTCCTATGGAATAATTCAACATGTTTGATACTACAAATATGATAGCAAACTAAGCTAATTTAAAGCATGAAATACATGTTGAATACCTATTCCATATTGAATTGGTGTCACTTGTGCAAGATGACCCTTTCCCAACCCTTGCTAAAACTCAAATGATGCATTGCCTTGAAGATGACATGAGGTGGAAAAAATTAGTTCTCAATTGAAGAGAGTGACTTTGTATGAGATTGTAGATGATTTGATGAAGAATAATCCTTCCATTTATAGAATATTTTGATGAGAGAATAATCCAAATGGATGAATGTGGGACAAAGATTTAGCCAATGAGATGGAGCCACTTGTCATCTTGTGAATGGTTGAGGGATGTGCAAGTTTTGGTCAATGTGCCAAAGAGGGGGAGATTCAAATTTTAATTTGAGAGTTAAATGCTAAGTTTGAACCTTGCAAGAGATATGTAAGAGCTCATAAATGCCTTGTTGGATGTACATGTCAACTTGGGGGGATATTCAAATTTGGAGAATATTATCTTTTTATGCCAAGTTGAAAGAAAATGATGAATTTAATAAATCAATAAATTGATTTATTTGTACAAGTGGGAAAAGCTAGAGGATGTGATGGGTGATTAGATTAGATTAATTAAGATGAGGATTAGGCGACATTTTGACCCATTTGACTTAAATACTTTGATTTATTTAAATCAAAAGGGATAATGATAGGCTTAAATTAAATAAAGTTAATTTATTCAATTTAATTGAATGACCTTAGGAGATTAATCAATTAAACTTGGTTTATTTAATTGATGAGCGAATATGATTATGCATGATGTCAATTTTGCGTGTCAAAAGTACGAAATAAGAATTGTTAACACTCATATTGGAAATGAAAGTATGCACATTTTATGATTTCATTGAAAATAAAGATGGAATGCTAATTAACACATTATAATGCATCATTGTAAAATCAAGAGTTAAATGATTCGCTTGTTTTGTTATGTGAGACCGTATTTTGATAAATTTGTTGTATTATTTGGGAAATCATGGATTAAGCAATGAATTTTTTTCCTTCTGATTTGCACCAATGTGATACCATTTCACCTTTTACATTTTTTTGACATATTTATACCCCTACAACTTTGGGGCTTTCTTAAGTTTCCTTTCACCATTTTCTTATGCCTTTATTTATATTCCCTCACTTAGGTTTCCCATTTAATTTTGTGTATCTATTGTCTTTTTTAGCATGCTTACATTTTTATTACCTTCCTTGCGATCATGATGTATTGTATATCATGCTATTTGGAGCTTACTTATTGATTTAATATTTCTATATCATGCTCAATCGAACATACATATTACTCTAATTATGATACATCATGCTTACAATGAAATATGATGCTTATTAAGATTATTCCTTTGTTTTACATTCAAACATCTTGCTTCTTATAGCTTCATACATTGAGCCTATACATTGACACATCCTAAGTTCCTTAGAGCTACTTATTACATTTATATTTTAATAATATGCTTCTAGAGATTTACATTGCCATATTTTACATTTAGAGTCACATTTACTTTGGAGAAACAATGATATGAATTCCTCCCATGACACATTGAGCTTACTTTGTCATATTGTTTATACTTGGGGCATCACATTGGAGGCACTACACTAAGTGCTCCATTTTTTATTTCTATTTGGGGGTATCATGTTTCCCTCTTTTCCACATTGTTCCTACTATTGCTATACCTTGTGAACTTACCCTATTATTTTAATTTTGTACCTAGTTATGAGCTTTATCTCCTTATTACTACTTTATGCATTATTTTAAGGCTTTCTCATAGTTTCAATTCCACAACATTTCTATTGCCACTACCTAAACACATTTCCTTACTACCTTTATGTGCTTGTGCTCTTGGATGCCACATTGGGCTATATGCCCAACCTAATGCATTTAAAAAAATTCCTAGGTTTTTTGGGCCATTAAAGGTCGCATCGCCATTCTATCACCTACAATGATGGAAAGCTAACCTTTCTTGATGATATCATCATCCCATGTTCCTATATAATGAAATATTTATATTTATTACTTCATGATTACATTGTTATATGATTACATGATTATATGCTTATATACTTAATGATTACATGCTTATATTCTTAGACTTTATTTATTTTTTATGTACATTATTTTTCCTCTTTTGATAAATCTTTGCATCCCATGGATACAACCTATCACTTTGATGCATATTTGAAAGAATCCATGATTGGGATCCCACAAGCCTTGGATGATATTCTAAAGAGAAACAGGTGTCACATGCAAATGAGAAATTACACAACAAAATATGTGAAACAATAATGATTATTGATTATTGAATCGATTACTGAATGAATACAATGAAGGATTGAATATCCTTATGTAGACTCAGACGAACTCAACATGAGACCCTAAATGATGGAGTTCTGACTAAGAGAGGAGTGAGATAACAAAATGCAAGAATCAATTAAGTGACTTTATCTTGTGTGCAACACAAAGAATAAAGCACATGATAAATTGAAATGCATAATTAATGCAATAACACTCACAATCAAAACTAGATGACCTTTTCCTAAGTTTGCATTAAGTACTAGAGTAAATATTAATTAATTTACTCCAACACCCCCTTTGAATGAAAACTGGGGAGAAGCAAAAACTGACGAAGGAAAAGAAAATGAAGATATGAATCCCCCCATAATGAAAGAGCTCCCATGCCAATGATGAATGCTTTAAGATAGATTATGATCAACTGCCTGCAAACAACATTTCTCCTCTTAGGAAGAAAAGGATCCACTGGTGATTGGAGAAGCTAAACCAAAAGAATGGGTGATTTTGGAATCCAAATCGAGATGATGTGTGCCTTTGAAAACTACTCATGTCTCCACATGTCGAAAAGCGATGATGTCGATCCAAGATCCTGTGAAGACTGATAGAGAACAAGTTGGAAAGGTGATGAAGATGGTGGGCCAACAATGATGATGTGGCTATCAAAAAAGAGGAAAGGAGAAAATCTAGGTGGAAAAACTCCTAACACTTTATTCAAACTAAGGAAGAAAGCTGCAACTACAGAAGAACTACAAAGATGCCCTCCAGAAGGGATGATGCCATTGTTTATCCAATGCTCAATATTTTCCTCCTAGAAAGAAACTTTGGAAACCCACAAGGATGCGACTCTGGAAGCTCATGTAGCCAGGAACTTAGAACATAAGAAAG
Source organism: Sequoia sempervirens (assembly GCA_007258455.2). Classification (NCBI taxonomy): domain Eukaryota; kingdom Viridiplantae; phylum Streptophyta; class Pinopsida; order Cupressales; family Cupressaceae; genus Sequoia; species Sequoia sempervirens. Next base: position 23,961 of record VDFB02292328.1, read on the forward strand.
CTTTTGGTTGCCTATTGGAGGACAATGTGGAGCTTAATAGTTAATTAAAAACTTTAATATTCTAAGTTTTTTTATTCAAAAGAAAAATGAAAGAAACCTATACTAGATGCTTTAAGTAGAAACCCCCATATGGAACTTTATATAAGTTCAATTTTTACAAAGCTCAAAATTTTCCTAGATCTTTATCATGTGGTGCTCATAAAGCACATATAATTTTTAAAGAATCAATAAGGAAGAAAGTAAGGAGCATGAAAAAAAAAATTAGGGAAAGAAACATGCATGCATCTAGAAACAAAGGTTGACATCTGCCGCCATTGTGGTGAAAATCTACCTTCAAAAATACAAATGGTGCCCTCCTGGTAGTCTTCACGAGCTGCAAATTGACTTCTTCATGAACTGCAAATCGACTTCTTCACGTGATGTAAATCGACTTTGATAACAACAATTTGAACACTAAACACAAATTTTTGACTTTGACAGCTACAAAAATTATGAATTGCATAAGTCTCTTGGAGCTATCGATGCCTTCTGCTTCTAGTGCCAGGGTCTCAAAATTGTGCCTCTAGAACATAGAGTAAATGGCTCTGTTTTGATTTGTCCCTCTTCAATGATGCAAATCGCACCTCCTTGCCTTGCAAACACACCCTCCAAATGAATTTTGGGTTGCTATGGGCTACACGTGGCCTACAAAACTTGACGATCTGCAAAAATTGTGTCAAACTTCAAAATCAACGTAGATGTACACAAATACTAGCAATTTATGTAAGGTGGCGCTGCAAATTAATGAATCACAACTCCACAAAGAACCGCTAACTGCCTTTGTCCAAACTTAGGTGTTGTTTTTGAATGGCGAATTCTCCTTATTGTGGCCTTTACAATGACCAAATGCTTCCCTCCAAATTATCTCTGGATGAATGTGATGTAGCCTTTGGTCTACAAATCAGGTCGTTAAATGCAAGTCGAGTCCATTTTCCTGGGAGGAGATGGGCTTGGGGTTGAGCAGTCTTAAAGAGATCAAATGAAATTGACCATCTGTCACATGAGGCTACAGAGAAAAAATCACCTGGGGTGGAGTCGATTCCTTTCTGCTGTGAGTGGACATGTTGACTCCTAACAACGGTTCATAAATGTCTATCCATCTTCCTATAATTGAAAACACATAAAAATAAATAAAAACTAAATACAACAAATTCCTCAAAAAAGAAAACAAGCATCTTCATATCTAGAGCTCTGATACCATGAAAGAATCCATGATTGGGATCCCACAAGCCCTGGATGATATTCTGAAGAGAAACTTGTCACACACAAATGAGAAATTACGCAACAAAATATGTGAAACAATAATGATTATTGATTATTGAATTGATTACTAAATGAATACAATGAAGGATTGAATATCCTTATGCATTGCCAGGAATAGGATTCCATTTAATTGCAATTCTAAATATATTTCATGTATCTCCTAAGTCCTTGGAAAGTGTTCCCCAACACTAGGATTAGACAGAGATTAAATTCAAATGAAATGAACATGTGAATTGACATTTGTGATTATTCCTAAATGATAGGAACATGTGGGGACGTCTAAGAAGAGCTCCTATAAGATAGGAGCACATGGGCATCCACATGGAAGGTGGAACCCACATTGCTTCAATTAACTATTTAGAGGATTGATAACACTTCAGTAATGCATATTTTTGTTCCTATAAATTAGGGATTGATATTTGCATGAGTGGAGTTCATTTTAGTTTAGTTTAGTTCAATTTAGTATCAGTTCAGTTCAGTTTAGTTTAGTTTAGTTATGGTTAAGTTATCTTCAACTTTGCATGTAGTTAGTTTGAGTTGCATGACTAATGACTTCAGTTGCATGTTAGATAACAAGTGGATACTTTCAGTTAAGTGGGGATGATTAATCATGCATAATGTTTGCATGAATTGGTGGAGAGATATGTTTCAATTAACTAAGATTGACTTGGACCCACCTTGGGCGCCCAAGTTAGCATCTTTGAGTTAACACCTTTTGCATGAGAAGATATTTGCAAAGCTCAGTCAAGTGGGCCCATTCTTGGGCACCAACTTTGAGGTGATGCTTCCAAGATATTTTCTTGACCAGAGTTCATTTCAAGGCACCTAAATTGAGGAAGACTTTGGTTTGATCGTAGATTACATTGTGGAACTCTACTTGCCAAATCTAGGTATCGATTTTTGAGAGGAGCTTTATGCTCTTGTATTTGAAAACTCTTATGAGTTTATGTGCTTATTAATTGTCTATTAATTGTATCGAGTGGCTGAGATTTCTATGAGAGTTTTTTGCAGGTTGTGAAGAAGGATTGTTGAAGGCAAGGAAGCATATCAATCAAGGATTGATACAATATTATTGTACAAATCTTGTTCTAAGGTTAAATAATTCAAGCACTATTGATTTTGGTGAAGTTTTTTTTGCGAAAGGGTTTCTCCATGTATACGAACTGTGTCACTTCTATCTCCTTGTCTCATTCTTCTACAATATTTTTTCTCTTTCTACAATTGGTAAAATTGATTTAAACAGATTAATCATACACAAATAATTGTGACAAAGAACACTTAATTAGATCTACCGTCTCATAGGTTTACAAGTTTTAAGCTACAATATTACCTTTTTTTTCAACATTTGGTATCAGAGCCAATGGTTAGTTATGATTTTTGACACCCATCTCTTAAAATTTTGAAGGTTTTTTGGTTGTAGTGGGAGATTTTACTATTGTGTTATTGCAAATTTATAAAATAAGTGTGTTAAAATGAGTTCTACTTCTCATCTAGATATTGAAAGATTCAATGGATCTAGTTATGAGATGTGGAAACTAAAAATGGAGGATCTCCTTGAAGAGAGAGATAAGTGGTTAGTTGTTTGTAATGAGACAAAGCCATCTACAATGATGTCAGATGAGGTTTGGGCTAAGCTTGAGAAGAAGGCAAGAGGGACCATAAGGTCATGTATTACTAATGTTGTTCTCTTGAATGTTTTAGATGAAGCTACCGCATAGAAATTCTGGAAGAGAATAGGTGATATCTATCAAACCAAAAGTCTTACTAATAAGTTGTATCTAAAAAGATAGTTGTATAATTATTTAAAGATGAAATATGGTGATTTTATTGCACATCATTTAAATTATTTCAATTTGATTCTAAGTTAGTTAGCATTTGTAGATGTAAAGCTAGAAGATGAAGATAAATGCATTTTGTTACTTTGTTCTTTACCAGAGTCTTGGGAAAATTTAATTATTGCTATCAGTGGTAGTGGTGTAGATCCTAAGATGGACAATATAATTCCTATTCTCCTATTAGAGGAGATGAGGAGGAAGTCTAAAACAGGATCCCAAGATGCCTTGTTTGTAAGAGGTAGGCCTAAGGGAAAGGAACCAAAGGGAGACAAGAAAGGAAAGGGTATGTCCAAAGGACAGTCTAAAACCCTTGGTAAGAGTAAGGTAAAGTGTTGGAATTGTGGGAAGTTGGGACATGTAAAGAAGGATTGTAAGAACAAGAAAAAGAGTTTTGATGCTTCTATAGAGAAATCCTCAAAATACGGTAATGATGCATAGATCATTTCATGTAAAATTGTTAGTGATGACTCTTGGCTTATGGATTTAGGTTGCTCCTATCATATGAATCCTAACACAGAGTGGTTCACTAAGTATACTACATATGATGGAGGGAATGTCTTCTTTGGAGATAATAGCACAACAAATATTGTGGGTAAAGGAGAGGTAAAGTTGTGTCTCAATGATGGTAGGGTTAAGACCCTTAATGATGTTTTACATATTCTAGGACTTGCTAGAAATCTACTTTCTGTATCTAAGTTCAATGATTTTGGAATGCATGTGACATTTGATAAAGGTGGTTGTAGATTGGTGAAAGGGAATATGGTGGTTGCTAAAGGATCTCAGATTGGGACTTTGTCTAAACTTAATACCTCCAATTTGAATAAATCAGCCAATGTAATTGAAGTTGAAAATACATGTATGTTGTGGCACCATAGATTGGGCCACATTAGTGAAAAATATCTTAGGATCATTCTTAATAAGAAATTGGTTGATGGTATTCCTGATTATAATATTGGGAAAAATGATTTTTGTGAGCATTGTGTGTTTGGAAAGTAATCTAGATCTTCATTTCCTAATGGAACAAATAAAGCTAAAAGATTATTAGAGATTATTCATTTAGATGTTATGGGTATTTTGGATATTGACTCTATTGGAAAATCTAGATATTATGTCACATTTATTGATGATGTCTCAAGATACACTTGGATCTATTTTATGTATAACAAATTTGATGTGTTCAATAAGTTTAAAGAATTTAAGGCTTTAGTTGAGAAACAATCAGGTCATAAGTTAAAAGTGTTGAGATTAGATAATGGTGGTGAATACTATTCTAAGGAATTTGATGATTATTGTAAGCATGCAAGAATTGTGAGACAGAAAACTACTCCATATACACCTCAACAAAATGGAGTAGCAGAAAGGATGAACCAAACCTTAATGGAAAGAGCTAGGAGTATGTTAAGTAGTGCTAAGCTAGATCGGTGCCTTTAGGTCGAGGCTATAAGTACTTGTTATTTAATCAATAGATCTCCTAGTTCATTTATTGAAGATAAAACACCTTATGAAATGTGGTTAGGTAGGAAACCAAGTATTGCACATTTAAGGATCTTTGGTTGTGAGGCTTTTGCTCATTTGCCTAAAGAAAAGCGGTCTAAGTTGGATCCAAAAGCACATAAATGCATATTCATAGGTTATGGTGAAAATGTAAAAGGTTACAAGCTTTGGAATCCTCTGACCCAAAAAATTAATTTATCTAGAGATGTGATTTTTAGGAAATTTATATCTTATACAAGAGAAGAACAACCAAAGGAGAAGGATACTTATTGAACAGTGCATTTTGAGATAAATACCGAGAAGCATGAAGATGCACATGTTGAAGAACAATTGGATGGATTGGATGAGGAGAGTTCACAGAGTTCTGAGATAGATGCTCATGATGAGCATATTGAGGAACACGAAGAACCTTCTTTGAGAAGATCCACAAGACAATGGAATCCCATTGATAGGTATAGCCCACCTGATTTTTTTTGTATATTTGCTTTGATGAGTACTAATGATGAACCTAGATCTTATAGGGAAGCTTTTTCTTTAGATGAGAACAATCTTTGGTCACAAGCTATGCATGAGGAAATGGCTTCCTTGGATACTTGTCACACAAGGGATCTTGAAAGTTTTCCCAAAGGAAGAAAGGTCATTGGTTGTAAATGGATCTTTAAAAATAAAATTGGAACAAATGGTAATATTGAAAGGTACACAGCTAGATTAGTAGCCAATGGAGCTACTCCTAGAGAGAGGGAGTTGACGTTAATGAAATCTTCTCTCCTCTTGCTAAATTAACTTCTATTTAGATTATTTTTATCTATTGTTGTTGGTTATGATTTTGAGATAGAGCAAACGAATGTGAAAATTTATTTCTTGCATGGGGATCTTGATGAGGAGATTTATATGAGGAAACCTGATGGTTTTTTTGTAAAAGGAAAAGAAGAATTGGTTTGTAGGTTAAAGAGATCTTTATATGGATTGAAACAGTCACCTAGAATGTGGTACCAAAATTTTGATGCTTTTACATTGAAAATTGGTTATGTTAGGAGTGAGGAAGATCATTATGTTTACATAAAAGTTAGTGATGATCAACTTTTAATTATTATCTTGTATGTTGATGACATGTTGTTTATTGATAACAAGATAATGATCAAAGAATTGAAAGCACAACTCTCTAGCACATTTGAGATGAAAGATCTAGGGCTTGCAAAATATATCCTTGGTATGGAGATCAATAGAGATAGAAGTAACAAATAAATTTGCTTAAGTCAAAGCAACTATGGTGACACTATTTTGAAACAATTTAACATGCAGGATAGTAAACCAATTAATATTCCTTTACCAGTTGACACGAAGTTAAAGCTTAGACATGAGTCCTAAATCAGATTTTGATCATGAGGAAATGTTTGAAATTCCATATGCTAGTGTAGTTGGTAGTTTGATGTATGCAATGGTCTGTACAAGACCAGATATAGCCCAAGCAATGGGAGTTCTAAGTAGGTTTATGTCTAACCCTAGTAAATAACATTGGACATATGTTAAGAGGGTGTTTAGATATTTACAAGGTACTTCTGAGTACTGTTTGGTTTATCATGGTGCTAATGATATTGATATTATGCACAAATCATTGGACATACAGGGTTTTGTTGATTTAGATTGGGCAGGAGACTTGGATAGTTGGAGGTTGACAAGTGACTATGTGTTTACTTTGTTTGGAGTTGTGATTAGTTGGATGAGTAAGAGGCAGCCCACAATTGCTTTGTCTACCATAGAACCAGAGTACATGGCTGCTACACATGCCTCTAAAGAGGTAGTTTGATTACAAAGTCTTGGGTAAGGTATTGGTTGTAATTGCAAGAAAATTAGACTTGAATGTGATAGTTAGAGTGCTATTTGTTTAGCCAAAAATCCTATGTATCATGCTCATACTAAGCATGTTGATGTTTAGTATCACTTTGTGCAAGAAATGGTTGAGAGTGGGAAGGTATTGATTGAGAAAGTTGACACTTTAATCAATGTTGCAGATTATCTTACGAAACTAGTTCCTATTGATAAGTTCTATTGGTGCAGGAAGGCCATTTCCCTTGAGTCCTATACTTGATTTATAATAATGATTCCTTGTTTAGAATAATTACAATGTATAATGTCAAGTGGGAGAATGTTGGGAATAGGATGCCATTTAATTGCAATCCTAAACATATTTCTTGTATCTCCTAAGTCCTTGGAAAGTGTTCCCAACACTAGGATTAGAAAGAGATTAAATTCGAATGAAATGAACATGTAAATTGACATTTGTGATTATTCCTAAGTGATAGGAACATGTGGGGACGTCCAAGAAGAGCTCCTACAATATAGGAGCACATGGGGTGCCACATGGAAGGTGGAATCCACCTTGCTTCAATTAACTATTTGGGGGATTGATAACACTTTAGTAATGCATGTTTTTGTTCCTACAAATTAGGGATTGATATTTACATTAGTGGAGTTTAGTTCAATTCAATTCAATTCAATTTAGTTTAGTTTAGTATCAGTCAAGTTCCTTTATGCTCTTGTATTTGACAACTCTTATGAGTTTATATGCTTATAAAATTTCTATTAATTGTAGCAAGTGGATGAGAGTTCTATGAGATTTTTGTGCGGGTTGTGAAGAAGGATTGTTGAAGGCAAAGGAATTATATCAATCGAGGATTGATACAGTATTATTGTAATCTTGTTCTAAGGTTAAATAATATAAACACTATTGATTCTAGTGGAGTTTTTCCTGAAAGGGTTTCTCCATGTATATGTTGTGTCACTTCTATCTTCTTGTCTCATTCTCCTACAATCTTCTATCTCTTTCTACAATTGGTAAAATTGATCTAAACAAATTAATCATACACAAAGAATTGTGAGAAAGAACACTTAATTAAATTTGCAGTCTCATAGTTTTACAAGTTTTAAGCTACAACATTACCTTCATTTTCAACATTATGTAGACTTAGGCAAATTCAACATGAGACCCTAAATGATGGAGTTCTGACTAAGACAAGATTGAGATAACAAAATGCAAGAATCAATTAAGTGACTTTATCTTGTGTGCAACAAAAAGAATAAAGCACATGACTGAAATTGAAATGCATAATTAATGCAATAACACTTGCAATCAGAACTAGATGACCTTTTCCTAAGTTTGCATTAAGCACTAGAGTAAATATTAATTAATTTACTCCAACAATATCCTATCACTAATGCTCATATATTTAGATATATAAATAGACATAGGTTCTTAAATAGATAGGAAAAAGACATAAATAGAAGGTGGGAATACATGATCATATCTTTGTAGGTTCCAATACTTTTATATAGATACCATGATGACATCCTCTGAGTGTTTCAATATTTACTTCACATGCATATTTTTTAGTGCTACATAGTTTGAGATACATGATAATAGTAGGATTCATACATACCTCAAAGTGTGGATAAAATGTAATGGTGAGTTTGTATATCCATATCATTTCTAATTTAGTTTTATGTGTATAGTGATAAATGACATGATGATTTGCGAATCTAGGCTCATTCCCTTAGCCTCTTTATCCATTTACAAATGCACATATCTCTACACACTTAGCCCTACCTCATCCATAGATACACACACACACACACACACACACACACACTCTTATATATTTTTCTTATCCACACCTACTTATGACACTTGTTTATTTGCCTATAACTTTCATTTAAATGTTTATTACCATCTGGATTCGATTGTGGTTCCATCCCATAACAAGTTCATAGGCATAGGGGTTACCTTGTAGTCACAAAACTATCCATTCCAATTTAAAATTTAAATTTAGCTAAATAACTCCTTTCACCATTCAACTTTTAGTTGACCAAACACACTTTGGGTATGCTTTGATACTATGTGATAGTATTAAAGACAAGCAATATATTCATTCTAATAATCTCTAAATCCACTCAAGTATTCATCATTCTAGAGCATTGGAGTAATCAATAGCTATGCACTTTTTTATTTTGTTCAATTAAAGGAGTAAAGAATTTGCATACTTAAAAACTTGCCTACTATTTTTTATACTTTTCATTTTTGGGGATTGGGATCAAAGTGATAACTCCTTGTGATGTAATGATAATCTTTTCAAGTAGTTCTAAATACTACCACTCTCCAAGATTTTATAAAAAGAAATGTAAAAGGCTACATATCAAATGAAGTTGTGGAATATAACTCCACTAATTGCTAGTACAAATCTAGAGTAAAGTAGAGATGTAACTCAAATTTATCTCAAACATGGACAATTATCCTCTCCAACATAGAATTCTAAAACAGACCTTGACAAAAAAACATTATTTCTAAATTTAACATAATTTTTTATTCAAAATTTATCTATTTAATATTATTCTTCAATTATCAAACTAAAAATCACCCTTTGTATCTAATATTCAATTAAATTTAATCCATACTAATTTTGTCAGATTAACCCAAAACAACCTTATTTTGCTTTCCAATATATCACCGAATCGTAAATGATGTAGATTCGTGTCAGCAACTTTGGCTAATATGCGAAAGCGGCCATTGATCCAATATGGGTAGTTTTGTGTAGTACGCAACTAGGAAATGTTGCAAGCTGTGACATCGAAGATTGTATTTTCCAAACCTTGACTCTGCGTGATTTTGGGGTGTTTTAAATGCCTTTCGTCGTCGTATGAGCATCGTGCAAATACCGATAAAGATCTGGTGTGGATTCAAGCAATGCTCAACTTTTACTCTTCTCTTTTCTTTTCTTTTTAATAGCAATGCTCAACTTTTGCTTAAGGGTGAAACATCTCAGAACATATTTAGACTTGTCATCGGAATAGGTGCAATGAGCAGCTTGATATCCGTATCTCATGTTTGGCAAAACTTCTGAGTTAATTGCTAAAAGACCGTGCAAATAAAAGTATAAGATCCGAGTGGAAAGTCCATTCCAAATTTATGTATAGAAGGGAAAATCCGGGGATATAAAATCAAAGAATTCATTATCACACACAATCATATAGTCAGACAAGGTGGGATTGGGTTCTTTTGGGCTGAACCCATCGGCCTTCGGCGTTCCTGACCATACCCTTGTTGTGGTCTTGTCTCCAGAATGGCGGGATATGCAAATGGTCTTGTAAGAAATCAGCTGCCTTGTTGACAAGAGCAGGATCCCGTCCAGTGGCCAGGTGAAACCGCTCTTGTTGGCCGTGGTATCCATCCAAGAGATGAAGATGCGCCTCCAAGTTGTGGAAGCAGGAGGGATCGCTTGTGGGTCGGAGGAAGGGGGATTTCTTATGGTCCAGCTGCAGCTCCACTCCCACGTGGGAGTAGCTCCACGGCAACTTCTCGATCCAATCTCTCAGTAATTGAAAACGCTCGTTAAACAGAATTCCGGGAACTTTTGGAACCCCGTCGTGGGCATTAACCACTCGCAGGTTTTTGACCCCTAGCTGCTCGAGGCGCTCCTTGAAGGCGGAGTTGCCCACGCGTGGACCTGCGAAGGAGAAGACGGTAATGGGAATCTTCTCATTCTCATTATCCTTCTCCTCGTTGATTCCCATCTCTGCAATGTCGTAAGCGCTCAGCATTGCGAGGGCGCTCCCAAGGCTGTGGCCTGTGATTGTTATGCTCAGTTTTTCTCCCTTGTACATTTCGATCAGTCTTCTAACCTCCGCGTGTATTTGCTCCTGCGCGCTGGATTTGGCGAAGCGGCAATTTTTCTCGCAGGCGGTGTAGAGATTGAGAAACCCCGATTCCACTTTGACGCGCGGATCGGGATGGTCAGAATGGAAACCCGCAGGTTTGAGGAAATCCATGAGGTCTGCCAGCCACTCGAGACAAGTGACGGTGCCTCGCCACGCGATGACGATATCGCGCCGCCCGAGTCTCTTTATTTCTTCCTCGTCCTCCGCCACGGCCACGAACCCCATCCAGTTGGCGTGGTTGCTCCACAGTTTCTCCCCTGCCCGAGATTTTTTGAAGAAATTGGGGAGATTGATGTTGGAGGTTGCGTAGAGATACTTTGTGATTGCGTAGCCGGAGTGGGAAAGGCCAAGATCTTGGAGCATGGTCCTGCGGTTGTACTTGCAGCTGCCGCAGTATTTGGAGTATGGGTCGAAGTCAAAGGCGTCGTAGCACGCCTGGGCAAGCTCTCCGTATTTGATGAGCTCGCTGCGGAGGAGATGGTCCATAGGTTCCAGCATGCCCTCCCAGTTATTCGAACCCTGCACCTCCCTCCATACATCACTCAGCTTTCTTGCGCTCTTTCTCTTTGTGTTTATATCCTTGGGCTGGGAGTTGAGATAATTATTAGGGCTCCCTCTCTTTTCCTTGTATTCCTTCTCCACTGTGGTCAACACTTGTGTTGCACTTGGGGCTGATGCTCTCTGCCTCTGTCTCTGATTGTTGCGCCTGCTTCTCATGCTCAGACAAGGCACCTTCGGCACAATGCTGGTGCTATGGTTCACAAGGTTGCTCCTCAAATTCATCTTTTTAGCGGTTTCGCAACAGAAGTGAACCCGGTTTAAGAAAGCAAAGCCAAGAGAAGCAATTTAGATAGCAGAGGAGAGCAGCCCACACTGGAGTGTTGAATACAGAGAGGAGGAAGGGGCATATATAGGCTTGAGTTGGGGAAAGGAAAATAAAAATTCTAATTCCGCGTAGAATGTTGTTATCAGACGATTCCTTCTAGTCAGGAACCGCGTGAGAAATGAAAGAAAAAACGAAGGCATTGACTGTAGAGGTCAGTCTACTAAAGATTTATTTTTAATTGTTGGGAATTTCGGGGCAATTCCAAAGCGGCACTTTCCTTAGATGGTCCAGATACCACCACCACGTTTTAAATGCTCCAGCGTCATCACAATTACCGAAGACAGAAGGGATTCGCTGAGGTCATGAGGGGACCCAATAACAGTGCAATTTCCAACACCATAAGTCGAAGCACCTCATGACCTCGTGGCAATGACAAAGCAAAATAAAGCTTGTGGGGTCATCTTAACCACGTTCGAGTGATAAAGGAAAGCACGTAATTAGCTTACACCGACTTCTTACCAAACCCCATGGAAGTCCATAAAAGGGGGCTCTTAAGCGTCAAATTTTGACTCTTACAAAAGGAGAAAAAAATTCCTTCGTGAATTGTTATGGTTTTTTAAATCTACTTTTTAGAATTATGTTGCCTATCTTTTTTCAAAGTTTTGATTTCTTAACAAAAAATAATAATGTAAATTTTTTAAAATATTTATAAGAAATAAATTAGTGAAAACAATTGAGAATAGGGAAGTAACAATAATTTTATGATAACAAAAATGGAAAATAGAAATGACAAAGAAGTTGGAGTCAAAACAAGGAAGTCATTGTTAAGAACGTCAATGTGTCACACAAACGTCTGCATGTTAAACTGTTGTTTATACGAATAGAACACGAAAAAGCTTCTAGAAACCATGACAATTTAACTTGGTTGTTCACTTAGTTTGCAAAACCAAAAACAATGCACCAACAAATACTATACAATAAAAATATGAAATAATACTTGTAAATAAACAATAGAAATATACTTATAAATATACTTGTAATTATAAAGATAAAAAGAAGTTAGCGTGTGTGAATACTTCTATCCCAATTTTGTTTGGGAATGGTCAAAGCTATGAATGTGTAATAATGTAAACTAAAATAAAGGAAATAGAAAGGATGTGATAATCCTAAGGTGCTTAAGGGCACAACAAAATAAATACTTGCAATAAAAAAGAAAAATAAGAACAATATTGCCTAAGAAGGCTTGAGGAAGCTGAGGAGAACAAGAGAGTTGAGAAGAATGTTGAAAGACTATTGTAGAAAGTTGTGGAGTGCAAGAGAGTCAAGAGAGATATACCAAGAGAAAAAAATAAAAGATTAATTTCAAAAAAAGAGAGGAGGAAAGAGGAATATGTTGATGGGTCATTTAGATTCGTCTCAAGTCATTTCCATTGATTTGAGAAGGTGATTAATGAAAAAAATGCTTTAAAATAGTCACTAAACAAATAAATGTTGTTGGTTACTAGCACATGTAGAAATCTACACAATGCACTAGTGTATGAACAATTTACACTAAAAAATGATGAGAGACTAGAAAAATAAAGGGTAACACAAAGGAAACACTAAAAAGTGACCAAGGGAAAGAAGACATGGGCACCTTGATTAGAAAAAAAGGTTAATACAAGGGCTAGAATGATCTTAAAAAAAAGCTAAGGGAATGAACTCCAAAATGGACCCAAAACATAACATGAAATTGCAAGGGTATGCAATTTTTTACGTTAGATCAACAAGAATTATTTTTGCATTGGTTTTTGAGAATTATGATTGTGCAACAATTAAGAGGAAGACAATCTTGTATTCCACCCCATGAATTTTAATAAGAAGAATGTGTTCCTAAGAAATGGTAGATACAATTTGATTCCTTCTTTCATAGATGCTAGAATGGTTGTGAGCATAATAGGTTTTTCGCATTACAAGGATTGGATTCCAAAGATGTGTCCCTTAGACACACTCTTATTCTGTAAATTCCATCTCATATAATTTAAGGGGTTTAATAAAACCAAATCATAAATTCATGGTGCATGCTTTTGAAAAATATTACTTCTTTAGACATTGATTATCTTCAAGAGATTAAGGTTGTTAGATTTTTTCTTTTAGTCATGTGTTATGCAATATGGTTAGATCACATTTTTTTATTAGTAAGCATGAGCAAGGTCGAGATAGAATCCTAAAATTTATTGATGTGAAGTGAAAACCCCATTAGGTTACCATAACGGTGACCCTACTAGTACAACTTAATGGGTCCCTTTCAATATTGATATTATCCAAAAGTTCAAATTTATTAATTTTTATTCCTCAAATGATGTAGATAAAACAAATCTACCTTTGGGGGTGGCTTATAGATGGCCTTCCACTAATGCGATGGATTCTTAATGGTGAATTCAATATAGTTGAGGTGGAAATTAATGGAAAAGGTCATTTTCCTATGCATTGATGCAATGGAGAGTTGGTGTGAGAGGGATGTGGTTCTATGTGCATAATAAATTGGGCCTTTATGACCCAAATCTTGGTTGCCAAAGCACATCTCCAATTCAGTACGCTTGGTCTAGTTTGTATAGTATATTTGAAAGAGTCATTAAAATAATTGATCATGCCATGATGTTTTCCCAACTACACCTCCTTCACTAGTTTTTTATTCTCTTTTAGTTGAACCGTGCTAGATTGTTGCTAATTTGGTCTAAAATTGAGTGAGGTCTACAAAATTTTAACATTGAAAAGACTCAATTCTTTTTAGCACATCATTAATCCAAAATAAGTCAACATTGGCCCCATTTGACATGTTTAGAAATTGGTGCCATGCTTGAAAGGTGATAGTGGTTAGATTGTTTGGTGGTTTGATTCCATCACCCATACTACAATTTTTTAGAATGTTTGGATGATAGGTAGCAAAGGCATGCCATAAATCCTATGTGGCAATGTAATCAAAGCTTAATTAACTCTTTCTATAGACCATTCAAAATTTAATTTTCTAAGCAACACAACCTTGTGCTCATTATTGATTCTTACATTTCTCAAGGGAGCCCATTTAAAGCCATACTTCACTAGTTAAAATTTTGTGCTCATGTTTCAAATAAATTTTTCTAGACCCTATGGCCCCCAAAATTTCCTATTAAAAAATCAAATGCATCAAAGATGATGGTTATTTCCTTTTTATTATTCCAAGAATCCTCCATGCCTTTGTTTAATACTTGTTGGAATATAGATTTTTGTACTATAATAAATATTCTTAAAATAAACTTTTTTGTGCCCAAAAAGATAGTGAAAACTATACCAACAGTTGGTAAGGTTGCAATGATAAGACAACCTACATATGCATTAAGATGACCAACTCTCATGTATGATAAATATTTAGTTTTGATAATGTCTTCGACACAAAAATATCAAAAGATTTCAAAGACAACAAAATATGAAATTTTAAAGAAACAAAACTAATAAACATATGAATATCAAGTTAGGTTCCTTGCATGCAATTGAGATAATAGTGACTAAATTTGATGCAAAAGAAAGGTAATACTTAGATCAAACTTTTACACCATGTACCACTAAAATTTCAACATGTATATTTAGAAAATAATGGATACTCTAGAATTTTCAATATTGCATGTCAAATATATTTTAGTGAATAAGACTAAATGGTACCACAACTTTGATTGAAGGGATTTACAAAGAAAAAATATTCACTCCACATACGAAGAACGAACAATCCAAAAAATAATGAAACAATGCCATTGAAATATTTTCCATTTCTTTCCTTGCAAAAAGATATACAACTCTAACCCTTACAATCTCTAACTATGAGAGCCAGACATTCCCTTCTCAAGAGGACCAAGTCTCATATATATAGGATTTTCCTTTTTAACTACCTTGTAACTAACTTTAAGTTATAACTTTATAGTTTTAGTGTAAAAAATTGCCACCATTAGTAATTCCACACTATGTTTTAGCCCCCCTAAATTATTGAGCCTAATTGACCCCTAATGTCCTAAAATTATGTATTCTAGAGCACATTTGTAACAATTTTCAATAGATTACAAGCATTAAATAAATGCAACTAGTTCATGTGTTACCCCCAACACTTAATGTCCTAGATGTTTAGGCTAGGATCCATACACCCCCCTTCTTAGCCAAGACCCATTTTTGGGCATGTTGTTGGAGGCATTTTAACTTTCAAAATTCAAATTTCAAGTGTCGGCTTTTGGAATCTAATTTTTGGGGAATTGGATAAATTCTTATAAATACCTAGTCTTTTCACCATTTGAAAGTAGAAGGAGATTTTTATGAGCAAGAATTATCAAGTTGATAGCAAGTCAAGAGTAGCATTTTAGTGATTCATTGCAACAATTCAAGATCCAAGCATCATGTCAAAGTGTATGTGAGTTCATGTTGTCATATTATCATTGTTTTGTGAAGGCTAACCCCTTTTGTAGGCCTCCAAAGAAATTCAAGAAATCAAGCAAGAAAGATCCAAGTCATTGAGGAGATGTGTATGACTTTAGTCCTTCAAGGAAGCTATTGAAGGATGGTGAATTGTAACACTTTGTGATTTCATCATTCCTTTCCTATCCATTATCATTTTATCATTGACATTTCCATTGTGGAAGTTGAATCACTTACCAAAGGTTTGAATGAGGCAAGCCCGTAAAATGGCCCAACATTTCCTCTCTTTGTGAATGTATGGATCTTAGGTTGAAGAGGATTGAAGAAAATTTGTCCATTGTTGCATTTGAAGCCTACATCTTGTCAATCCATGAAAACTAACTTACATAATTATTCAACAGTGTTCCAACAAATTTGCAAGCAAAAATGACAGTCTTAGATCCAAAATTAGAGGACCCAAAAAGTTGATCAAGACACGGTCCCTAAGAAGACCCAAACTCCCTTGGGTGTATAGGTCCTCTTAGGCACATTGAAATCATTTTTTTGAGTGGGTTTACTATCCTCTACACTTTCTTGATCCACCTACGAACTGTTGTTCCAATCTGTCAGTTGTTAAGATCTTGCAATTTACAAATTAGGGCGCATAGTCTAATTAGGTCATTCCAAAATCATTTCTAGTCCATTACCATCATCAATTAGATGTAGATCTAGGTAGATGATTGACTCACCTTAATGGTTGAAAGTTAATCTAATCACCTTGTTGATCTACATCTTTTATGTACCTTTGAAAAAGGAAGATATTAACCCTAGGATTCACATATTAAACTTAGGGTTCCCTTTTTCTTATGTTACATTTTGGTCAACCTAACTTCTTAACATCATTATTTCAAACCCTATATCTAGGCTTTGCATTGCATTGCATTGCTTGCATTTCTCATTTAGGGTTCATTTTTGCATCATAAAAGCATAAAAATTCAAAAAAAATTGCATCACATAAATTGCATAATAGGTTGCATTAGGGTTTATTTCAATCATTTAGATTAGATCTACATTCAAAATTGCATTCATTAGGTCACGAAATTTTAAAATTATTCATTGCATTAATTTAGGCATCTTTCATTTAGGTCAAGAAAATGGAAAAGAATTGCATAGGTTTTTTTCAAAATTGTATCAAATCATCATTCTCAAAAATTTGCATCTATATATCATTAATTATTGCATATTATATCTAAAAACTTCATTCAAAATTTTCCTTTATTGTTGCATATTTGCATTCAATCACATTGTCTTAAATTAAAACATATTCTATCCCTACATCTCTATCCCTCTCTCTCTCCCTCTCTCTACCTACCTCTATCTTTGCCCCCCTCTTTTTATCTCTCCTCACCTGAGCTCTCTACCTATTGTTAGAATTGTGAAAAACCACAAAACCATGAGTTGTAGGATCAAACAACGAACAAAGATACCTTCCACGCAAGAGATCTACAAACAAAGAATTGCAATATTCCTCAACAAGAAAAAGATATGAAATAAACCTTAAGAATCTTCAAGGAAAACAAAATTCCTCAAAGGTTGAGAGTTCAAGAGAACAAATCTCCGTATATTTCATAATACAATGAGGGTTCAGTGCTATATAGGAGCAACCTTAATAATTTCTCACTTCAATTAACATAGAAAATCACCTAGTGAACTTAATAAAGAACTCCCAAGTTTAGCTTAAGTGCATGAGAATAAATTAGACTAATAATCATTTAAAATTTAATTAATTATTAGCTAATGCATGATTTATCTAACACCCTACCTTAAGATGAACTTAGGGAGTAGCTAAAATACCTAAAAAGAAAGAATGCATGATGGGTCCTAACAAACAAGGCCTAGTGAGGTACCCATGTACAAGCAAAAGATCTCTCAAAATTGGAGGAAAAGGAGAAAACCAGTGGGATAAAACTCCTCTCCAAAAGAGAGAAAGGAGAATGAAGGACTAAAAAGCCTCCAAATCAAGGTGTGAAGGTTTGAGAAGCCTCAAACCAAAACAATGTCCCAAAAAAAGAGGAACATGTAGAACATCACTAAAGCATGAAGAAGTTGTAGACTGTTGTCAAACGATGACTGATATGGTGCTGAAATGAAGAACCTCTAGAAATAGGAATACAAGAGTGTCCATATGTTAAATGATCCATCTCACTAAAATGTATGTAACCAGCCACTAATGTACATTGCATCTAAAAGTATAGATGAACAAGAAGTAGATACATAGATAACTCCAAACAACCAATCCAAGGAAGCATTAACACCAACAGTAGAAATCCCACCCACATAATTCTGAATAGGGAGAGTCATAACATGAACATTGAAACTATGTGAAACCAAGAAGTGCATGTGGGAGAAACAACCTACAAATAAAAGGGTGTGCAAACTAAGGCACACACACATGAGTCAAGAATCATTAGGATTCACTACTATTGTGGAAGAAACACTCACTTGAAAAAGGTTTGATGGAAAACCAAAGGAAAACATCAACCTCCCCATGGCACTTCATATCATAGTGCGAATACAAAATGCACAACAAAATGTGAAAAATCCCCAAAAAGTATACACCAGAATGACACTTTATTTTAGTGCATCTACAAAAGAGAATGTGCATGAAAAAGATGTCTACAATGTCCAAATAGGACGTAATACTAGAAATACATATAGAATCATGAAAAAGTGCATGAAAAAGATGTCTACAATGTCCAAATAGGACGTAATACTAGATGTCTAAAATTTACTTGGAGAGCAATCTAGAAAAAGTGCATGGATGGTTGTGAAGAGCTTTGAAAGATGGTTCCAATGCCACTAGAATCATGAAAAATGAAGAAACTAGTCAAAATTTATGATCTCAGTATTGAAAACAACACCTTTGACTTCAACAAGCTATAGAATGTACTAGCAATAGAAAAAAGAAAAAAAAATAGCACCATTGGATAGCTCTTGAAACCAGCTTTTTGTCGATATCTTGTTCGCCCAATCCTGATACCCAAGTGAAAAGTTATGCCCATTTTCTCGAGTCTGCCTATTTTGCAAAAAAAGAAAAAAAAAATTAGCCCCTAGGGGCTAGGCATTGGTTAGCCATATAACCCTAGGGTGATGGATTTTTTTTGGTTTTTAGTTTTTTTGCTTTTGAGCCACAAGATCAAACAATGAAAAAAGACACCTTCCATGCAAGAGATCTGCAAACAAAGAGTTGTAATATTCCTCAACAAGAAAAAGCTATGGAATGAACCTCAAGAATCTCCAAGGAAAATAAATGTCCTCAAAGGTTAAGAGTTCAAGAGAACAAATCTCCATTATTTTCATAATACAATGAAGGTTGAGTTCTAGATAGGAGCAACCCTAATAATTGCTCACTTTAGTTAACATAGAAAAGAACTTAGTTAACTTAATAAATAAATCCTAAGTTTAGCTTAAGTGCATGAGAATAAATTATACTAATGTGGACACTAGAAATGGATGCTTCACTTCCTTGTCCACACAAATGGGGATACAAGGAGAGGGATACAATTTTGCAATATTCACATTCAAAGACACCTTAGAGATCTCAACCCAATGAAGGACATGTGCGAGATATGACTATAAGGTATCCTTAGAGATGATTGATACAAGAAAGGGGTTCACCACCAAGTGTAAACTTGGAAAAGACAAAATGTTGGAAAACACAGTGTGATATGCAAAAAGACCTAAAAAGATAAATTGAATGCAAATAAAATAAAATAGGAAATCCAAACAAAAAGATTGCACCTGGAAACTTGTAGAGGCTGGAGTGAAGACTGGAAATGCTACTAACTCTAAAAGTTTGGCCCACTGGGACTCATTCGCCAATCTGGGTGAATCAATCCCAGATCGGGTTTCTACATAGGAACAGGTTTCTCAAAAAAGGGTATCTGAAAATGCCAAAATCTCAAAATTGACCAAAAATGAGATTCATTTGCCACTTGTGGTGAATGATTCTAGTTTGTCTTTTCTAGAAATTCAAAGTTCTGATATGCACCTCTTGGTCTGCTCTTTCGGTACCTCTAAGTGTCCAGATCAAAAACCTTAATTTTCGGGGTTGTAAGTGACTTTTTGTGAATATTTTGACCTATAAAATGGGGAGACAACTCCAAAAAATTTGTAACCTATTCGTCAATAATCTCCAAGCCTTGAAATTACCTAGATTTGCAATCACACAAAGAAAGAGAGAAAATGTTGATTGTTAGGGAATAGGGGTTTGCCTTGGACAAACCCCTTTGAGGTAATTAAACCAAATGATGAAATAAGATAATGAAGAATGAACACGATATAATTCAATTAGAACCTTTCCATGATGATGGGTCTTGAAGTGATGCAACAATTAATGAAGAATATTTCCCTTGAATGCCTTAGAATTGATCTTGAAAGCTATCTTGATGACCTTGTGAAGACTTGAAATGCCTAACTCTTGAGTACTTGAATTGAAAATATGAAAGTATGATGAAACAATGATTTGGAATCTTTTTTACATAGGAAATCCATTCACATGACCGTTAATTTAATCCCCAAGGCCGACATTGAAGAAATTTAAACTGAAAACCCAATTTTTCCCGTTCAAACCTCGAAAATAGCCCAAATGGGACTCATTCACCATTTTGGGTGAATGAGTCCCACTTGGATGGGACTAATTAGCCCAAAGTGGTGAATGGGTCCCACAAGGGCTCTTTTGCCAGCTGGGGTGTCGGGGAGTGAAGAAATCAGGTTTATATGTTGATTTTGTGAGGTCTTTAATCAAAATATGCCTTGGGATGCACAATATGGGCTCCTAGGGGCATAATAATGATGATATAAAGGTCAAAAATTTCAATAGGGTCCAAAATCCAATGTGAAAGTGTAAATAAATACACTTAACAACACTAAATTAAGGCAAAATTGGGTTTATTTAGCTTACAAGGGTCCTAAATCCAATGTGAATGTGTAAAGCATATTACAACACTAGATTAGGTCCACTTTATTTACAAGCCCCTTAAATTTTATGTGAAAGTGTAAATAAATAAATTTTACAACATTAAATTGGGGAAAAGTTAAGTTAATTTAGCTTAAAACGGGCCCAAGACCTAATGTGGATGTGTAAAACACCTCACAACACTAGACCAAGGTGACATTAAGTTAAATTTATCATTAATTACTCCCAAATCAAACAAGTAAAAGGCATACTTTTTTGGTGGTCACAACTAATAATCAATTAAAGATTAATTAATTATTAGCTAATGCATGATTACTCTAACACCTATCTCTCCCTCTCTACCTACCTCTCCCTCTATAACTCCATACAAATCTCTCTCTACCTACCTGTCTACCTATATCTCTCATCTCTCTCAATCTCACCTATACCTCTTTACCTCTCCCTCCCTCCCCTCTCTCTCCCACCCTTGCCTCTCTCTCTCTCTCCCACCCTCCCTCCTATCTCTTTGTATATTTATTTGTCTCTCTCTTTGGTGTGCACCAATATGTGATACAAAAGGGGAGGAAGGTATGGATATTTGGAGAGATGGGGAAGGAGGGAGGGAGAGGTAGAGATGGAGAGAGATAAAGAGAAGGAGAGAGTGAGAGAGAAAAATGGGAGAGAGGGGGAGAGAGTGAGAGAGTGAGAGAGAAAGAGGGAGAGAGAGAGAGATAGAGAGAGAGTAGAGAGGGAAGGAGAGAGGGAGAGAGAGAAAGAGGGGAGAGGGAGGGAGGAGTGAGAGAGAGGTGATAGAGAGAGAAGTAGAGAGAGAATTATGTTTCCCTCTCTCTACCTACCTCTCTCTATCTCCTTCTATCTATCTCAACTATCCCTCTTTACCTCTCATTCCCTCCCCTCTCTCTCCTACCCTCCTCCTCCTCCTCTCTCTCTCTCTCTCTCTTCCTTCCACCAAACCTTCCTTCTCTACTTCTCTTTATCTCCCCTTCCCTCTCTCTACCTACCTCTCTCTCTCTATTTCTCTCACTCACCTCTCTATTTCCATCCCTACCTCTCCCTCCATCTCTACTTTTCTCTACCTACGTATCCCTCTATACCTTGTTCTCTCTCCATCCCTCCCTCCTTCCCTCTCTCAATATTTCCATCTTCCTCCTTCTCTCTATACTCTCTCTCACTTCTCCTTCCCTCTCTCTCTCTCCTTCCTTACCTCTCTACTCTCTATCTCAAATCTCTCCCTACATCTCTATCCCTCCCTCTCTCTCCCTCCACCCTCTTTCTATCTCCCATCTCCCTCTCTCTACTCTCCCTCTCTACCTACCCCCTCTTTCTCCTCTACCTCTCTCTACCTACCTCTCTCTCTCTTCCCCCCTCTTTCTATCTCTCCTCACCCTCTCTCTACATATCTCTTCCTCTCTACTATCTATCTCAACTATCCCTATTTACCTCTCCCCACCTCTCTCTCTCTCTCTCTATGTCACCTCTCTCCCTCCCTCCCTCCCTACCTACCTACCTCTTCCTCCCTCTCTCCTCTCTCTACTTCTCTCTATCTCCCCTCTCCATCTCTCTACCCACCTCTTCCTCTATAACTCCATACCACTCTCTCTCTACCTACCTCTCTATTTATATATCCCCTCTCCCTCTCTCTACTTACCTCTCTATCTCACATATACCTCTTTAACTCTCCCTCCCTCCCATCTCTCTCCCACCCTCACCTCTCTCTCTCTTCCACCCTCCCTCCTCTCTCTGATGTGCACCAAGATGTGCACCAAGATGTGATACAAAAGGGGAAGAAGGTGTGGAGCTTGAGAGAGAGATAGAGAGAAGGAGAGAGTGAGAGAGAAATATGGGAAAGAGAGGGAGATAATGAGATAGAAAGAGGGGGGAGAGAGAGGTGAGATAGAGAGAGAGTAGAGAGGGAAGGATAGAGAGAGAAAGAGGGGAGAAGGAGTAAGAAGTGAGAGATGTGATAGAGAAATAAGTAGAGAGAGAAGGAGGAAGGTGGAGAGATTGAGAGAGCGAATGAGGGAGGTAGAGAGAGAGAAATAGGTGTATAGGGATAGGTAGGTAGAGAGAAGTAGAGAGGGAAGGAGAGAGAGGTGAGAGAGAGAAATAGATAGAGGTAGGTAGAGAGGGAGGGGGAGATAGAGAGTAGTAGAGAGGGAAGGAGGGAGGGAGGTGGAGAGAGAGAGAGAGAGAGAGAGAGAGAGAGTAGGAGGCAAGGAGTGAGATAGAAAGTAGAGAGGGAAAGAGGGAGAGAGATAGAGAGTGAGATAACTATGGATAAGTAAAGAGGTAGTTCTTGAGCTCAAGAGAGAGAGAGAGTTAGATAAAGGGATGGAGATAGTGAGAGAGAGAGATCTAGAGTATAAGAGATAAATGATGATCAAGACATATAGAGAGAGAAAGATGATACAACTTGTTGATTACTAAAATTTGACATCTTATTTACTAAAATTTGAGTGTCTAAAAAATTATAAGATATTCTAAAAACTAGAATTCACAATATAACTCCAAGAGATCTGAAACCACTCTTAAACATCCTAAAACTATATACATAAAATATAACTTAAATTATAAGAAAGTAAATGTCCATATGTAAATGTCAACTTATACTTAAACCACTCTCAAACATCCTGGCAGAGAAATAGAAAGAAAAAGACAAAAAAAAGAAAGAGTTCAAAATATGCATTCTAAAATATCATGCAAAATTTGGTGCTCGCCAGATGATGCACTTCATTTGGATAGCACAAAATTTGGTGCTCACCAAATGATGCAACTCATTTTGCTAGTGCAAAATTTGGTACTCACCAAATGATGCACTTCATTTGGCGAGCACCAAATTTTGCACTCACCAAATGATGCAACTCATTTGGCGAGCACCAAATTTTGTGCTCACCAAATGATGCAACTCATTTGGCGAGCACCAAATTTGGCGCTCGCCAAATGATGCAACTCATTTGGTGAGCACCAAATTTGGCGCTCACCAAATGATGCAACTCATTTTTCTAGCACTAAATTTGGTGCTCACCAAATGATGCAACTTATTTTGCTAGCGCTAAATTTGGCACTCACCAAATGATGCAACTCATTTTGCTAGTTCTAAATTTGGCGCTCACCAAATGATGCAACTCATTTTGCTAGCGCTAAATTTGGCGCTCACCAAATGATGCACTTCATTTGGTGAGCACCAAATTTGGTGCTCACCAAATAATACAACTCATTTTGCAAGTGCCAAATTTATTGCTCATCAAATGATGCATTTCATTTGGCGAGTGCCAAATTTGGCGCTCGCCAAATGGTCATTTAGGGTAAAAATCAAAAGTAGCATCTTTTTTGTGTCACAACTTGGTGCACTTACCCCTAGGTGACTTAGTCCCCCAAAATTAGGCCCAGATTTGAACCACGTATGCACAGTACTTTGCTCATTCTATTTTCGAAATCAGAATTTGACTTGCAGTTTCCAATTTCTCTGTATTTACATAAGAACAATGTATTTTTCAGTCATTTAATTTCATCACTACATTTTAATTTCAAATCCATTTCAAACCCCCAAATCAATTTAGATCCAAGGCTATTGGCTCACCTTCAAGTTTGGAAGTCATTCTAATTCCTTTATCGATCTGAATTATAATGTTTTATAGTGAAAGGTGGCTAATCCTAGTAAAATCCCAGTATCACTTTTCCCACATCACAAATAAATTGGGACTTTATGATCTAAATCTTGTTTGTTAAAGAAAATCTCCAAATTTGGTACACTTAGTCTAATTTGCTTAGTAGGTTTGAAAGAGTCATTAGAATAATTAATCATGCCATGATGTTGGTGCAAATATACTTATTCTTAATTAAATGTTATTCTCTTTTAGTTGAACTCATGTTGAATTGTGTCCTTTCTAACCTTTTACAAATTTTGTTCAAATTTGAGTGGGATCCACAAAATTTTAAGACCAAAAAGACTCAATTCCTTTTGAACATTTGATTACTCCAATAGAAGTCCATATTAGCCCACATTTGACATGTTCTAAATTTGTTGCCACACCTAAAATACAATAGTGGTTGGATTATTTGGTGGTTTGATGTTATCACCCATACTACCATTTTTTAGAATGTTTAGATGATAGCTAGCTATGTATGTCATAAATCATATGTGGCCATGTTTCTAGATCTCAATTGATTATTTCCATGTTCCAAATTTAAGTTTCTAAGCACTTGTGTTGGTCATTAATGCCTACACTACTTGAGGAGCCCATATAAAGCCATAATTCACTAGTTAAAATTTTGTGCTTATGTTTTGAATGATTATTTATAAACCCTATGGCCCCTAAACTTTTTATATAATTCATGTCAAAGAATAAAATAGATTGAAGAAGATGTTTTTCTAATTACCATTTTATTGTTTCATGCATTGTATCTCCTAGATATTAGGTTCTTGAGATGGAGGTTGTGTGTGAATTTTGTAGATAAATTATTAAATTATTAGAATTTCTCTAGATCTTTGGTTGGTGATACTCCTACAAAGGCTTTCTTTACAAATATATTTTAATTTTGGTTTATTAAACAATACACTAGGAAAATTCATTGGAGTGTAGATTTTTTCTCATGAAGGATTTTCCCCATGTACACCTATGTTATGGTATATATATATATATATATATATATATATATATATTTTAGACTGCAGGAATCGGGTAGCACGACCCCCTATAAACTGTAGTGCGCCTGGTAAACTTTTTAACGTGACCGGCGGCGCTGGCGCGACACGCCCTCCGGTACCACGGGACGGGGGGAGACTAGAACTCGTGACCAGCAGAGCCGCAACGGAATTACTTAGCCAACCGAGCTAGGGCCCCCGCCCTATGTTATGGTATATTTTATATTTTATATTTAAATTTAATTTTTTTTCCATAATTGTTATAATTTATTGAATTTAAACAACACTCTCCTTAAAATATTAGTGTACATGAAGTATTTATATGTACCTTTGTTCCTTTAATAGCCCTCCCATAAACTTGAATAAGAATAATATGTTTGTGAGACAAGGTACATTCAATTTGATTCGTTCTCTCGTAGACATTGAAATATTTATGAGCATAATAGGTTTTCTATGTTGCAATATTTATAATATAAGGAAATGTCCCTTAGATAGAATATTGTTACAAGAATTAAATCTCATGAAATTTAAGGGGTATAATAGATCTAAATCATAAATTCATATTGTAGGTTTTTGACAAAAACTTCTTTTGTCTAGGCATTCTTTGTCTTCAAGAGATTACGATTTTTGGAAAATTTCTTTGTCATGTGCCATGCCATATGGTTAGATGATATCTATTTTATTAGTATTCTTGAACAAGGTTGAGGTGGCATGGTAAAATTTATTGATGCCAAGTGACATTCTCAATATGTTACAATGATTATGACCCTACTAGTAGAGACTTATTAGCCCTTTTTAGTATTCATAACTAGGATTTAGAATTTATCAATTTCTACACCTTGAATTATGTATCTAAAATTAATCTACTTTATGGGTGGCTTGGAGATGACCTTCTACTAATGTAATCAGTTCCTAATGGTTACTTCAAGATAGTTGAGCTGGCAATTGATGAACAAGGACATTTCCCTATGTGATGGACAACTATAAGAGAGAGATGTGGTCTAAATATTGACTACCAAAACACATCTTCAATTTTGGTTCACTTCATTTGATTTGCATGGTGGGTTTGAAAGAGTTAATAGTGTCAAAAAAAGTAATCCTTTTTCACACTTAATTTGGATAATTGACATAAATTTGAATTAACTGTGTCTTGAAATAGTGTTGTAATGTGTTGTACACAATCACATCATTCTAGGTTCCTTATTTAATTAAAATGTACCTTAAATTGTCCTTTGCAAGAGTGTTGTAACACACTTTCACACTTTTCTAGGGTTTATTTAATGAATTAAGCCTAATGGGCCCCTTTTAATGAAATGTACCTAATGTGTACCCTATTTAGGTGTTCCAAAGTGTTGTAACACACTTTCACATTTATCTAGGGTCCCCTTAGTTAATTGTGGTTAATTGGAGTTAATTAACCCCTTTAATTAAAATTTAAACCTTATCTATGACACTTCCCAAAGATCTATCCTGACACCCATAATTCAAATTGCATAACATTTAATTGGGAAAATTGAGGTCTTGGAAAATGGTGCAGGAAAATGGGTCCTCCCTTAATAGGACCCCCCTTTCTTTACTGATTTTACATGGGTTTTTTACCCTCTTTCCATCCCCTAGGGTTAAGTCCTAGAAAATAGTGCCAAGACCCATTCGCCCTAGGTGGCGAATGGGTCCTCCCTTAATGAGGACCCCATTTTTAAATTTCATTGTGGTGGGAATTTAATAATTGTTTGAATTTCAGGGTTAATCTCCTAATTTAGTATAAATAAGGGGTTAATTCATATTATTTCTTGGGTGAATCCACAATAGTGGTTTACAATTTGATGGAGGAAGGAAAACTAAGAAAAAATGACCCCATGGAAAAAAAAATTGGTTTTAGGGGTTCAAATGAACCTACAAGTTCGATTGGACCCAAAAGGGGTTCGCTTGAACTAGGGTTCGAGTGAACCCATTAATTACTGGGCCCACATTTCCTGCCCAAAAAAACAAAAGGTAATGCACATTGAAGAATGGTTTTCTTGAACCCCTAGGGGTTCGTACGAACCCCCTTATTCCTCATTCTCCCCTTGAAACACAAAAAAAAACCTAAATTTTTACGTGTTGAAGCTCAGGTTGAGGATGAAAATGGAGGAGTCTTCACAAACCCAATTGGAATCAGGTAGTCCTCAGAACAAGCTATCCAAAAAATATAATTTTAATATGTTTTGGTTTTATTATGTATTTGTTTTTTAGTTTTATTAAACATAGGTTTTTCATCAAAAATGAAGGTCTTTATTCTGCACATGTGGAAAAATAGCAGATTATAAAAAAAATGAAAAATATGAGTGCACCAAATATTGAAGTCCTTGATCCAACAAAAAAATAAAATCGATATATACAAAAAAGTTAAGCGCTTATACGGTTGCTATATGTCTAAATTGTAATTGGTTTGACTTGAAAATTGATTAAAGAAAAAATATTCAATAAAAACTATCTAACCAAGTGGAAGCACTAGATATCAGAGTTACAAATATGAATTCGAAAGAGTTAGAATTTTATCCTTCATGGAAAAAAAGTTATGCATTATACGGTGTGCATAATTTTTTAAAAATGTTGTTTTCTGAAAAAAACCAGTTTTCGTGGGAGATGGAAAAAGAAGTTCAATATGATTCCAAAAATTTTGAAAAAAATATTTTTAGAATCTACAGACAAAATGTGATGAGACTCTAGTTTGCATCATCTTCAAATTCCTCACGATTTAGCCACTATAGGTGCCCGAATGTGAAGATTTAGTTAAAAATAATAATTTCAGTGTCCAATTTGGCCAAAAATTGTAAACCACTATGGTGGGATCACCCTCTTCTAGAATTTCATTCTAAGTCTCCAAGTATTCAATTTTACAAGCATTATAGCATTACAAGAGCATTTTAAAAGGCATTTCAAGGTAGATTTTCAAGAATTTATTGTAGCAATTCAAGATCATATCATCATGTCAAGGGTTTGATGCATTCATGCATGTTGTTGAGCTAAGAAAGTGAATGTAGCGTTGAGGATCTACTTGCAAGCATTATTCACATCTTATTCAAGGATCAAGATCTACATTCTTCATGGCCACTACATGTTAGATTACATAATTGCATTACAAGACAACATCCAAGGTATCTACATCACATCATTTCATATTTCATGCTTCGATTTCCTTATTTAATCAATTGGTTTAATTACTTACAAGGGATTTGACTTAGGAAAACCCCTATTCACTAACAATCAACAAATTTTTCTTCCCTTGAATGTGTGTTTGTAGATTTATAGGTTGACAATCAAGTGGAGGAAAGATTTGGAGCAAAATTGTTAAAGTTATCAAGTTGCAAAGTTGACCTTTAAAGTGAAAGAATAAAGAATTAAAGCTATAGAATTAAGTAAACATTTTTGGGAGCTAACAATCAAGAATCTGAGAGTGCAGACATCAAGGAAAATAACCTAGATCTCAGTTTCAGGAACCGTAATAGGGACCCATTTGCCACTAAAGGCGAATGTGTCTTTTATGCCCTAAAAATATGAAGCAAGGTACACACCTCTTTGAGCTCTAAAAACTTCCCTCATAGTTGCTATAACAGTTAGGTATCATTTTTTATTGCTATTTGCATCTTTTCCTTTCATAATTGAATGTTTCATAGTGAAAATTAGTGGTTTATCATCTCAATCCATTCACCTTGGTGGTACCCTACTTTTTCTATGTTTCAGAGTCTTTAAAAGACTTAATCATACCATGATGTTGGTGCAAGTATACTTATCCTTCACAACTTGTTATTTTATTTTAGTTGAATTCATGTTGAATTGTGTTCTTTCTAACCATTTACTAATTTGGTTCAAAATTGATGTTGTAGGTTTTTATTTTCCTAGTTGGGTTATTTATTTTCTTATATTCCTAGGTTTTTCCTACACTTTAATTAATCTTTCTTAGGTTTAATTATGTGTGTATTAGTTTGAGTGGGTGCAAGGTGTCAGCATCTTCCACGGGAGTTACACTTTCCTGTCTTAGGCAATTGTGGTGGGCTCTTCCCATTGGTCGTATTTTCCACCTCTCCCCTCTCTCATAGTCTATTTATACTCACCTCCAAGCTTGTATTTTGCATCTTTTCTTTTGCATCCTCATGATGCTATTTTTATTTTGGAGCATTTGCATTACCCTCGTGGAGCCTAACTCTGTGTTGCTATTTTGATCTTGTGTCATTTGCTTTCACAGTTTCATATCTATTTATGTGCACTATTTTTTTGGGTTATTCATCTTTTTAGATTCTAACAATTGAGTGGTGCCTAAGAAATTTTAAGGTTGAAAAGACTCAATTCCTTTTGAACATGTCATTATTTTAATATTTTTTTTTATTACACCATATTTGACATTTTTTAAATTTGGTGCCACACCTAAAATACAATAGTGGTTGGATTTGGTGGTTTGAGACTATCACACATATTGCCCATTTTTATAATGTTTGGATGATATCTAGCAAAGGTACACCATAAATCCTATGTTTCCATATCATTAGGGATCAATTAAATCTTTCCACATATTGTTCCAAATTTAGGTTACTAAGAAACACCACCTTGTATTGGTCGTTGGTGGCTACACTACTTTGGTTGCCCATATAAAGCCATACTTCACTAGTTAAAAGTTGGAGATCATTTTTCAAATGAATTTTTATAGACCTTGCGACCCTTAAAAATTATGAATAATTTATCTCAACAAATTCAAATACATCAAAGAAGATGGTAAGTTCATTTCTATTATTCCTAATTTTCTCCATGCCTTTGTTTAACATTACATCAAATTTTATAGGCTCAAGCCCTATAAATAGGAAAGAAATATATTAAGGCATGACTGTATGTGGTTCTATCTAGACTCATGACATACTAGGTTTCTATCAGTAGAAAAATATTTTCTCAAGAGGAGCACATTTATTGAATACATTTAGAAAGGATTGTGATAAAGCTCTTGGGTATGATCTCTTTCCTTATATTTTTTTAAAAATTCTCTTGGAGGATTCTTTTCATGATTTAGTTCAAGTTTACCTTAAATTGTATCATACAAATTTTCTATGCCCTAAAATTAACCAAGGAACATAAATTTTATACTTAAATTTAGTGATATGGAGTTGATTTACATTTGGAACCCTATTACCCTATTGACTATCTCCCATAAAATAATTACCAAAACTCTATCTATGTGTATTATATATATATCCTTGTGTTGGTTGTTCATTCCAAACATACTAGTTTTCTTCAAAGTAGATACATACTCAAGATAATGTTGTATTTTTTAAAGATGGTTTACAATTAGTGTATAGATCTAATCGATAGGAAGTTTTCATCAAAATTGACTTGGGAAATGCATATGACATGATTGAATGACATTTCATTCTATTCATGCTTAGATCTCTAATTTTTTATCCTGGACTTTCATTCAAATTGTTCAAATTATATTTGCTAATGCTTATATTTGTGTGCAAGGAAATATGCTTCAAAATGGAAACAAAACTATAATAAAATAAAAAAGGACAAAAAAGTCCAAACAACACTCAGACTAGGCTAAAAGAGGTCAAACCAACATGAAATTTAATGAAATTGAAGTATTTCAAACCCCTCACTATGTATATTTTCCTAAGAACATTGAATTCAATGTGTGCTCACATAATTTTGATAGCATAATGACACTCAATTGATCAAGGTTGCATCATAATGAAAAAATAACTAAGTGTTGAGTGGTATAGGAATGATAGGAAGGAGGATGAATGCTTAAGATGGAAGGAGAGCGATCCATGGTTAGGATTGCATGTGATGTCTCATGTGCCAAGTGACACAATGTGACATCTTGAGAGAGAGATAATGGTACTTGGGAAGTACCTTGGGGGATGGGGAGGATCTTGCCATAAGGAATTTCTTGTCCTCACATTCCCAAGGCATGGGATGGAAAGGAATAAAAGAATTTTAAATTCCTTTATGGTACTTTTGGAAGGGGAGACCTATGTGGGGGTCCCTTCCAAAAATGGGAAGAGTTATGAGGGGAAGGGACAAGGTGGGCAGGAATAAATGGAAAGGGGTTTAGCCTTTCCTAATCATGGGTTAGGAAAGTGCAAATGATTAGAGATGGGACTAGGTAAGTGGTTAGGATTAGGATTAGGAAAAGTGGGGGTGATGGAGGATGGGACATGAGGTCAGAGTAAAATAGGAATTAAATAATTAAATTTAATTCTTATTTGAAGTTGTAGAGAAGTGGGATTCGCTACTCATGAGTTATCTTCATTCAGAGAGCCTCACGGGTGAATTGGCATAATTTACCTCAAGGAACAACGTGAAAGTTTAAGAATTGGAAAGAGCATATCATCAAGATTTTCTAGACAAACTAACAAGCTCTCAGCCAAAGGACGTTAGTGTGGAATACAAATGACAGTGCAACACGCTAGCATCCTAGAGGTGCATTGGCATCTCGTAAGGACCAAAAAGTGAGTTTATCACAATAAATAACACAGTGGCTACTTCTACTCTAATTGCTAAGAAATCTTGGAACATGAAAATGTAACAGAAAGTAGTAAGACTGGAATAAGATGAAGTAAATGATAAAGTAAGAGAATAGAGAAAGAGAAGATGCTCACAACCACACAAGTGATGAAGCCTCCACTAGATGAATGTCTTCTTCAAAACTTGCATGTGTAATATCTAGGGAAAGTGTTGTGGCTGTATAGGGGTTTGCCTCAGTCAAACCCTTGTTTGGGTGTTCCCACCTCCACAGAAAACTAGATAGAAAGAGAGAGTGTAACCTAAATGGAAAAAAAGCATGTGGTGAAAGAATAACCTGCTTTAGGAGTAGAACCTGCACCACCAAGTATGAGTGATAAAAGAAAACCTTGCTCGAGGAGGAGAATTCGTATCACAAAAGAGGTGATAAAAGAAATCCTTAGTCAAGGAGGAGAACCCGTATTAAAAAGTATGAGATGCAATAGTTGGGGGATCATATGGAATCCCAAGATGCTCACAAGCATGAGATGAATGAGATGAAGTTGCGAGAGTGAAGCTAAGAGAGCTTGAAAGTGCGTGAAATTGCTATACCAGGCTATATGGAGTTGTGCAAGCAAGAGCTGAAGTGTAGAAGGTGAAAGCCAAAAGAAGAGAGAAGCTAGAAGTGAAAGAGAGTTAGAGTGAAGCTAGAAGCACTTAGATGAATGGAGATAGAGGAAGTTAGAGAGAAAAATGAACTAAAAGGATAAGTTTTAATGAGGGAAAATAAGCTTCTCCAGTTGTTATAAGGTGTCTTGGGCCATTACCATAAACAAAAGGTGATGACAAGTGGCAAGAATTCTTGGAGATAGCCATTTGAGCATTGAAAATGTTGTAGGATGCTAGCACGATGTGCGGGCATCTGTGTGGCGTGCTAGTGTCCAGACATGTCATGCTACAAAATGACACAAACAAAAGAAGCATAAAGTTTGATGCAAAGCTAACGTGCGAGCTGAGCATCCTGAGAAGGAAAACAAGGCTGATGCAGGGGCTAAAATGAGCCTACACAAGATGCTAAGGGAGTGGACACTAAAGCAGATGCAAGAATGTATGTGAAATTGCAAGGGGTGCAATTTTACGACCATACATTTTTCCCCCACTTTAGCGGGCATATGAATCTATGCTAATATACACTCTAAAGGAAACCTACGAAACATAAATAACATCATATGCCAAAAGGATATTGTAGAGGAAGCATATAATTCTTTGAACCATGGAAGCATGTCCCCAGGATGAAGACCTACAAAACAGATGCATTAGAAAAGAATAACTTGCACCAGATAACAATGTTAGCACACAAAAAACTAAAGGATTTGAGTCACCAAAGTGAAAGAGACCTCGATGTAGAATATACTCAGGATGAAGAATATGTAGATCTTCGATCCGATATATACAAAAGAGAAGAGAAGAGAGAATTTAAGAATGTAAGTGCCTCATAGGCCTGCAAACTTGCAAGGAAGGTGTCCTCTAAGATCTCTCACATGAAGGAAGCCTAGAAAAGCACCTTAAAAACCTGTAGACCTGCAAGAAAGGTTTCCTCCAAGATCTCTCACATGAAGGATACCCAAAGAAAGCACCTAACAAACTTGTAGACTTGCAAGGAAGGTGTCCTCTAAGATCTCTTACATGAAGGATACACAAAGAAAGTGCCCTACAGACCTCCAAACCTATAGGGGAGCGACCCCAAAGATCTCTCACATGGAGGAAGCCTAGAAGGAGTGCTCCACAGACCTGCAAACCTATAGGGGGTATCCCCCAAGATCTATCACATGGAGGAAACCAAAGGAAGGGGACTCCGTAGAGTCAGAAAATGGCTTCACACACACACCTGCAAAGCGAAAGCAGCCACGTAGGCAAGTAAGCGGATAGTCATGTAGACCATTGATAAATTGGAAAGCTTTCAAAGGGGTCCCTCAGTAACCCTTCAAAAGAAGAGGGGTCCACTCAAGGGATGCACTATTTGAAAAGTGAGGTCTAGTTAGGCTACCCGCAAGCTAGACACCATAGAATTCATTTGAGATAAAGACTTTCAAAGGGGGATCCCTTGGGAACCCTTCAAAAGAAAGAGGGGTCCACGCAAGGGATGCTCCAATTAAAGGATAGGGAGAAGAGAGGGGGTCCTTAGAAGGACACACATCTCTAGAACAAGTTATCACCACCCCCAACATACAGGGGAGGAGAACCTTGCAAGATACTTAGAACATGCAAGATAGAGGTAAACCTCGATATCACTTGTTATTTAAAAAAAAGAGAGGTAGGTACATCAAAAAATAAATGAGTGATGATACCTAGATCACAAACTTGTATTTTATCCTTTAAGCCCCTACTTTCACTAGTGGAATGCCCAGGCACTCGATGGTATGCATAGAAAGAATGTTTTTCTTTATCATGTTCATGAAATTTCTTGCGAGCAGGAGAAGGAAGAGTGATTAAGTAGTATTTTAGAAGCCACAAAAAAAATCGATCTTGCTCAGACAAAGGGTGAGGAGTAGGAAGCAACCCTTTCTCTTGTGAAGAAATGTTTGATTGCTCACAAGAAGAAGACACAAAGATAGAAGACAATGGAGAATCTACATGGAGAGCATTATTCCAGCAACGGGGATCATACTTCTCTACGGGATCACCATCATTCTTTTTAATAGGACTATTGGAACCTTAAAATAAGTGTGATCATCTTCCTTAGAAGAAGGATCAACACTAAGAACATTACAATTTACGTTCACACTACCCCGTGGTATAGGAGAATAACCATCTTTGATAGCAGGTGTGGATGAGGTTATTGGAAGGTCTGAGTGGATTGGGTTGATTTTATATTCCTAAATGAAGAAGTCTACAAAGTGTGAGGAACCCCAATCATCACCAAGACATGCATTCTTTTGAGAAGAGGTAGAGTTAGGATTTCTTGCTTCAGAAGGGTCTTCTTCAGGAACATCTACCTCAAGAGTATCCTTTGTAGTATGTACCACTTGAGTAAACATCGACACAGTGGAAGACACTAAAGGAATAAGAGTAGGAACAACTGAAGCTTGATTGACAACTGCCATCTCACATAAGTGCATAGCCTCAAGGTCAGCCTTAACTGTGACTACTTTATTGTTACAAATTAACTTAATATATTTATGCAAGGTAGACGAGATTTCACCCATAGCATGAATCCATGGTCTACCAAGAAGAAGGTTACATGATAAATTTTTTTCCATAACATATAAAAGGGTGCATATAGTAATGTTCAAAGAAAATAATATCATGCCTAAAGGTTGTCGACTGACATTATTGAACCCATGAATGAAAAAAAAGAAGCACTAAGAGAAGATGAATCAATATTAATCTTAGGCAATAAATCAATGCTACATACATTGAGTGTTGACGGCGTCAACGAGAGTATGTCTAATGTCAATTTTATTAATATTAACTATAATCATTAGAGGATTTTCTTTCTTTTGTACTTCTGAAGATGGGAGCTCTTGTGGATAGAACGTAATATTCAGTGAATCCATGAGAATATAAGCTATCAATGCATCAACATCTATTGGCGTAGCGGAAGAAGGAAATAGGATCTTTTGCAAGGCTTCCTGAAGCATATCTTGATAAACTAGAGTAGACTGAAGCAAGTCCCATAGTGAGATATTAGCCAGAGTAACTTGAAGTTGCTCGACAAGATCGTAATCACTAGGTTCTTTAGTCATAGGTTTAGGAGCTTGAAGAAGGTTTGGTTGTTTAATCATTCTATTCTTATAAGTATGGGCTACCACTCTATAAGAGGGAGCCATAGAAAGATCAGAAGATTCACTATCAAATGGAACACCATTAATAGAACAAACCATTTTAGGAGAAGGACTAGCTAGAGTTAGGTAAATGACCAGTCTCTTAGGCCTTTGAGGGGCAGCAAATACATAGACTCCATTTTACATAATCATCACAACAAGTAGAATAATTATTTGAAGACATATTCTCAACATCGATCCAAACAGGATCAAATATGGAAGGAGATTCATCATGTGCTAATGCATCATCTCTAGAGGAGAGTGCATCAAAACAAATATGAGATTTATCATTCACGAATGCACCATCTCCAAAAGAGAGTGCATTGGAATGGATAGAAGGTAAAGTAACATAAAGAAAGGTATCAATGATTTCATCTTCTTGCGACATCCTCTAAAGCCAGAGGACTTTCGTGAGAAGGATCAAAGATATCAAGTGACATAGGAAAGGCAAAGTCACCATCACATGCATGAAATGGAACATCATTAACACTTTGAATAAAACTAGATATTGAACTAATGAAAGAAGATATTAAATTCATTATGATTTTTTTTGTATTTTCTATGTTCTAGTAATTTGCATTTTTAGAGGTCTTTGGAGCAGAATTGGGGGTCCAAAATTGCATTGGTCCCTTAAATTTGACTGTCGAAGGCACTGTATTTTAGTGACTAAACTAGTCCTCTAGGATACCTTTCCAATATTGTAAATGGTTCTGAATTTTGAGCATCGAGTCAAAATTTATGACCCCGCCAAGTAGGGATAGATAAATTCCTAGTTTTTGAAAAATACCCTCTTCACGTTGGGTTCACCAAAATGTAGGGAAGGGGGATTCACAACTCAGGAGTTCTCTTCATTAGAGAGCTTCATGGGGTGAACTGCCCTAAACTACCTCAAGGAATAGTGTGAAAGTTTTAGAATTGGAAAGAGTTACAGATCACAAAGATTTTCTAGAAAAATTGACAAGCTCTCGACCAAAGGATGTCAGCGCGGAATACAAACAATAGTGTAGCACGTTGGCATCCCAGAGGTGCACTGGCATCTCATAAGGAACAAAAGGTGAGTTTATCATAGGAAATAACAAAGTGGCTACTTCTACTCTAATTGCTAAGAAATCTTGGAAAGCAAGAATGTAACAAAAAGTAGTAAGTCTGGAATAAGATGAAGTAAATGATAAAGTAAGAGAATAGAGAAAGTGAAGATGCTCACAACCACACAAGTGATGAAGCCTCCAGCAGATGAATGTATTCAAAACATGCATGTGTAATATCTAGAGAAAGTGTTGGGGTTGTATAGGGGTTTGCCTCCTCAGTCAAACCTTCGTTTTGGTGTTCCCACCTCCACAGACAACTAGATAGAAAGAGAGAGTGTAACCAAAATGGAAAAAATTGTGTGGTGAAGGAAAAACCCACTTCAGGAGTAGAACCCACACCACCAAGTATGACTGATAAAATAAAACCCCACTCGAGGAGGAGAACCCATATCACAAAAGAGGTGATAAAAGAAATCCCTGCTCAAGTAGGAGAACCTGTATCACAAAGTATGAGATGCAATAGCTCGGGGATATGGAATCCCAAGATGCTCACAAGTATGAGATGAAGGAGATGAAGTTGCGAGAGTGAAGCTAAGAGAGCTTGAAAGTGCTTGAAGCTACTATAGCAAGTTATATGGAGGCTTGCAAGCAAGAGCTAAAGTGTAGAAGGCTAAATTCAAAGCAAGAGAGAAGCTAGAAGAAAAAGAGAGTTAGAGTGAAGATAGAAGCACTTAGAAGAATGGAGCTAGAGGAAGTTAGAGAGAAAAATGAACTAAAAGGATAGCTTTTAATGAGGGAAAAGAAGCTTCTCTAGCTATTACAAGATGTTCCGGCCATTACCACTGACAAAACATGAGAAAAAGTGGCAAGCATGCTCAGAGATAGCCATTTGAGCATTGAAAATGTCGCAGGATGCTAGCACAATGTGCAAGCATCCATGCAACACGCTAATGTCCAAACACGTCACGCTACAAAATGATGCGAACAAAAAAAGCATAAAGTTTGATACAAAGTTGACGCACAAGTTGAGCATCCTAAGAAGGAAAAAAGGCTAATGCAGGGGCTAAAATGAGCCTACACAAGCTGCTAAGGGAGTGGACACTAAGGGTATGTGCAGGATCATGATGGGCCAAAAAGTGGCGATATGATGGGTATTTGTAGGGTATGTGAATGATGACTTTTTTTTACCCAAAATTGATGAAACGAAAAGGGTTTTTAAAGGAGATTCTTAGCTTTCCACCAATATAGATTATGCTTTACTTTGAATTTAATAAATAATTATTATTCATTTTCTAGTTGAATTATGACTAAAGTCCTGATTGATAGGCTGATTGAAAAACATCTATAGCTTTCAAATGGTATCACATTTTTTGAATCCAAAACATGCATCACATTCTATGCTTTGCATACTATAGGATTAAAAAAAAATAATTTCATGAAGTTTTGACCAAGTTAAGGTGGTCAGACATATGAGTTTTTATATTTTTTAAAAGTTGTAATAAAAAATTATAATTAATTATTTACTTGGAAAAATTACAAAAAAAATATGTATCACATCGTGACATGAGTCCTCTACTTATATCTAAAATCTTATAAAAAATATTATCATTTTATTGTGGTTAGGTGGTCGCATGCACACCTACTTCTTATTTTTTCCTTTGAAATTTAAGTACACTGCATTGAAATTTCAAATTTTCACCAAACAGATTTTAAAAAAAAACCTAGTAGTTTAGAAACTACATTCAATTTGCTACAAATTCTATTCTTACATATTTTTGAAATAGTATAAATAACTTTTTCAAATTTTTACATCAAGTTGCCTAACTCTAATTTTTCTAAATTTTTTGCCACTTAAGGGCCTTTTTTTCCCATGATGATCCTGCACATACCCCTAAAGTAGATGCAAGAATGTATATGAAATTGCAAGGGGTGTAATTTTATGACCATATAGAAGTAAAAAGGGGATTTGGGAATAAAATAAAATAAATAAATACATGTATTTATTTAATTTAATAGATGAATGGAACACCATGGTCTAGGATAGGTAAATTAATTAAATTAGGATGAGACTCATAAAATAGATAAAAGATTGGAGATATTAATTAAATAACAAAACACTATTTAATTTATACAAGTGATAGAAATTAGTTAGAAAAGGATAAATTGACCAAATGAAAGTGGTCAATTTTATTCTACAATAATCAAGGATGGCACCAAAAAGAGAGCATTCTTAGAGCAATGGTCAGAATTTAAAAAATGGTGAACGGTTTCAGAATCTTAGGAGGCCTCAGGGGTTTCAGGGCTTCTGTAGTTTCGAATGACATACTATGACTAGATAGAGCATTGCCACATCATGAACCTTTTCCAAGCATAAAACTCTTTTTTCGTCCACTAAAAACAATACCAGAAAGGCCTTCTTGGAATAATGGGAAAAATTTCAAAGATGGTGATTGAAATCAGGGATACCGAGGTACTAAGAATTTTCATAGAGGCCCACAAAAGACAACTAGGCTAAACATTGTCACATCAGGAGCCCATTATAGGCCTTTTTACTACTTCCCAAACTGCATCCCACCAAATCAGTCTAGAAACTATAATGGTCAAGTCTCAGAAAGAGGAATTTTCTATCAGTCTTCTTGAGGACCCTAGAGGTCTTGAGGACCACAACCTTAAGGCTACTAGAAAACTGCCAACCCAAGAGCTTTCATGAGACACAAAATGGTTTTCCATCCTTGGAAAAAGCTTAGCCACATGAAAAATAAGAGGTGTTTGATATTTTTGAAATGGAAGAAGGGAAAAAAGAGAACTGGCCACAACTATCTTCTAAAAAGTCTTTGTGGACAGACATTGTTTTTGGGTTGAAAATCCCACTATCTCATCCAAACTCAATCCATATTAAGTTCACACTGCCAGACTATTTTTTTTCTATAGATGGGGTGCCCTTCAATCTAAAGCCCTCATCACATTGCACTTCTAAGAATACAGTTTTGGAAGATGGAGCTATACCCACATAATAGAAGTAGGGTACCAAATTTGGCTACAAAAAGATTTGGAGGAAGGAGGACCCCAACAAGTCACAGGAAGCTGAGAAGAGGGATGCCATCTCTATTGAAAATAAGTTGTAGCAACAACATATATCATCACAAGGGACCATGGAGAAGGGAGACCTCTCCCTAACCCTCTTAGAGGATTACCTTGACACCCAAACTCAAGAGCTTCATCAAACGATGTTAATCTATAAGTTTTGGAAACATAGCCTTGATTTGAACTCTTTGAAAGAATGGGTATTTGAGCTATGGGAAGGTGCTAACTAGGTTTTTTACATAAATAAGGGCTCTAGTTTCTTTGTTTTCCTCTTCTCTAAAAAAGCACATAGAGAGAATGCTTTTAAAGTTAAATCAAAGTTTATGCAAGGTGCAAGTTTATGCATGCAATCTTGGGTCCCAAATTTTAATTCTGCATTAACATCTACAAAATATGTCCCCTTCTAGATCCGATTGTATACCCTACCCTTAGAATATAGCGAACTTGAAATCATTTCAAGATACTTTCTAATCAAATGGGGATTTTCTTGAGACATGATAAGTGTTTCTTCAAAAATCCCAGTTGCCTGATCATGGTTTTTTTTTTACTACATTGTTAAATATTTCCCTAAAGAACTGCATATCAAATCCAAATATGGGATATGGAAACAGGGTATCTTCATAGAAACACAAGAAAATAGTTGTGTGAAATGTCATAGATTGGACCACTCAGGAAAGGATTGCAAGGAGGATTGATCATATATCAAACAGACAAAACAAATAGGGGTAACAAAGGATATGAGCTTTAAGGGCCCCTCTGATTTAGTGACTTTGGGAGAAGAAAGCAAATCTGCTAGAAAAAATACAACCCTTCCACCCAAAGTGAACATAGACAAAGGAAATGGTGGTTATGAAGGTTGCATAGTTAGGACCAAAAACTTAAAGGCAATAATTTCCCCAAGGATCACATTGACAAAAGGAGTCATTCTCATCTTTGCTAGTGCATCCATGTATGCTCCAAGAGTCAATGTGAACCCTTTTTTTGAATCCCTTAGAAAACCTCACCTTGGGTAGAGCACTCAACCTAGCTCTTACACCAATTCATCACATGGTCAATAGACCATCCATCAACTTGCTCTATATTGAGGAAGATGTGAAGTCACTTGTGTTTGATAAGGACATAAGAGGTGTGGGAATTGAGCAAGGATAAGAGATTGAGGAAATACATGAATTTATATCTACCACCCCCCACCTAGACATGGAATTTATGGATAGACCCATGTAGCAAAATGGCTTGGAGTTCATAGAAGATGGGAAACTAAATATTCTAAACTTTTCCAATCTATTCCAAGCCAGGAAATTGGAAGAATTGGAAAAAAATATTTTAACATCAGTAGGATCAAAGATCATTGAAAAAATAGTAGAGGAAACAAGGATAGAGGTATATGATTTTGACGAATCCTATATTTTGTCCATATCTCAGACTCCAAGTGCACAAGCTGTTAAAAAGAAGACACTAGTTAAGAGAGGTAGAAAGTCCCATGCAATGAAGCTTTAGGAGGAAATTGAAGTAGGTATCCAAGCAACCTTGGATGATAACATAAAGGTGGTTCCCCTCTAGGAGCCCAGATCAAGGAGAGTGTACTGATCTCCTCAAGCACAATGAAAATTGTATCATGGAATGTGAGAGGCATCAATGCCTCAAACAAAAGGGCCCAATTCAAGCATTAGCTTGAGACTTGTGGGGCAGACTTGATTATTTTGCAAGAAATAAAGTTTTCCAATGACATGTTTGAAGGGACAATTAAAAAATGGTAAAATGGTCTGCTACACACTCACCAGCCCAAGGAGCTTCTGGTGGCTTATCCACCCTCTAGAATCCCAAGACAATAACAATATACTACATTTCTAATGATAAAAATTGGTAGTTAATGAAGGTAACCCACTTTGAATTGAATTTTTGGCTGATGAATGTGTATGATCCATCAACACTAGCTAAGAAGATGTTGTGGGATAACTTAAAACAAATACTAGATCGGATAGGAGTGGATAGAACCTTGATTGTAGGTGATTTTAATGCCATAGTCACTCCACAAGAAAAGAAAGGTGGAATATAAACCCCCCCCCCCAAAAAAAGTAATGGACAAGTTCTCTGCTTTTATTTACGACAATGCAGTCCAAAATATTTTACCAGCTAATGAAAAATTTACTTGGACACACTAGAGAAATAATTTTTTGTAGATTGTGGAAATATTAGACATATTTCTAGCTTCTCCTAACTGGGCTTTTGGAGATTATTCCTTATCCTCAAAAAATATTCCTTTAATAGTCTCAAATCACTATGTAGTTTCACTTTTAATGTTTCAACAAAATGTTAGGGCCCTCCACACAAATCATCCTTCAAATTTGAGAGTATGTGGTTCAAGAATCCACAATTTTATTTGCTACTTTAGCAATGGTGGAAGGATTCCCCTTTTATAAAAGGTTTCAGGATGTACCAATTATGTAAAAGCTTCAGTATGTTAAAAAATAAATCAAAGCTTGGAATACAAATGTATTCAAAAATATTTTTGCTCAGAAGGAGATGGTTTTTGAAAAACTATCTAAAGTAAATGAACACATCATTTCCCATGGACTAGATGCGACATCATATTATCAACAACAAAGGTTATAGTTAGAATGATCAGAATTGCTTGCAAGAGAGGAAACTTATTGGTAGCAGAAGTCCAGGGAGCTCTGGCTAAATGATGGGGATAGAAATAAAAAATTCTTCCACATATCCACGTAGATAAAAAGAGCTCAAAGTTCAATCTTATCAATCCATGACAAAATTGTAGATGAATGTCTTAAGAAGGAGCAAGACATACATAATGAAGGTGTCAAATTCTTCACAAATTTATTAATTGTCTCAGCCCCACAAGTCTTTGATAGGGTGAGGAAAAAGCTTTTGGAGGCTATCCCTAAAATAGTACAACAAGAGGAGAATGATCAGTTCATGAAAACTTTCACCTTAGAAGAGCTTAAAATAGTAGTTTTTTTCTCTTTTGCTAGATAAGGCCCCTAGACTAGATGGCTTCATGACTTTATTTTTTCAAAAGTGTTGGAGTTTTTTTTTTGGGATGATCTCCTTCATGCCTTAGAAGAATCTCAAAAAAATGGGAACTATTCTAAAGCAATTCAACCTTACACACATAGCAATCATTCCCAAGGTCAAAGCTCTTAAGAATTTTTCAGATTTTAGATCCATCTCACTTTGTAACACCATATACAAGATATTTACCAAAGCTATGTATCTCAAAATCCAATAGCTGACACCCAAGATTATTTTAGAAGAACAAGGAGGATTTATCTTGGGGAGGGAGAATATAGAAGGAGTGTTGGTTTCCCATGAAGTCCTACACTTAATAAATACCAATAACTTTCCCTCCATAATAAAACTGGATATGATGAAAGCATATGATAGAGTTGGCTTGGATTTTCTCATTCATATTTAAAAAAAAATTGGGTTTAGGCACAAATGGTGTAAATGGGTGTTCTCATGCTTTTCAACAACAGAATTCTCAGTCATTATTAATGGATCACTAGTAGGTTTTTTCAACTCTGCTTAGGGAGTTAGATAGGGAGACCCCTTGTCTCCATTCTTGTTTATCATACTAGCAAAAGCATTAAGCAAATCCATTCATCAAGCCAAAAATTAAGGCATCCTAAAAGGTATATCCTTGCCATCAACAAGCATAATGGTCTCCCACTCCCTATTGGAAGAAGACACCCTTTTGTTTGGGAAAGCATCCCTGGAAGAAGCTAAACATCTCAAGGTCAACTTGGATAAATACTCAACAACATATGGACAAAATTTAAATGCAGCCAAATCAAAGATTTATATTTTCAACTCAAAGGAAGTGTTGAAAAGGAAAATTTTATAACACCTTGGTTTTCAACCAACATAATTGCCTTGTTCTTATCTGGGAATACCCTTCTTCTCAGGAATGAAAATAAGGTATCATACTGGAAAAAAAAATTGAAAGAATTTAGTCTAGAATCTCCTGATGGAAGGGCCACTAGTTGTCTCTCTTAGGAAGAATATTAATGGTGAAATCAGTCCTCTCCACAATCCCCAACTATTACATGGTAGTTTTGAGAGCTCCAAAGTTAGTAATATCAGAAATAGAGAAATTAATTAAAGGTTTTTTTGTGGAAGGGAAACATGGACAACAAAAGGAAAATACCATTGGTTGCACTAGATAAAATTTGCATGGATAAATACAAAGGTGGGATAGGGATCCATAATTTGACTGCTAGGAACTTGTCTTTAGGGGAAAAAATTGTATGGCATATGTACTCTAAACCCCACTCAAAGTGGTGTAGAATAATGCAAAAGAAATACTTGGACAATGACTCCCCAAGTAGGATATTCACCATTTCAAATCCCCCAACAAGATCCACAGTGTGGAATTTTCTGATTAAGTGCAGGAAAGTAATTACTCCTTATTTAACATGGGAAATAGATAGTGGAGAAGAGGCACTATTTTTGGAAGACTCGTGGAATTTCTTCCCTCCTTTGGAGACAACACCTAATTTGCAAATAGCACAAGAATTTCTACATAGAAATTGGGGTAGGAAAGTGAAAGATTACTTTGGAATGATGGATGAAATATTTGGAAAAAACACATGGAAATAATTTTCCACATTGTCGATTCCTTTTGACCAAAGGACTATACAGGAGAAGCTCCTAAAGGAAAGGGTAGTATTTAAGTCCAATAGTCTTGACAAACTATTATGGGCCCCTTCAAAAATAGTTGAATACTTAGTTAGTCAGGGTTATAAGGTGGTCTCAAGTAACAGGGAGAACCTACAATCTCAAAGGGACTTTTCATTCTATTGGAATGCGATGACACTTTCAAAAGATGGCTACTTTGCTTGGCTTGCACTCAAAAATAGGATCTTAATCAGTGAAAATTTATCAAAATTGGGAATATCTGCCCCTTTCTCATGTGTGTTATATTATGAGGCTTTGGAGGATGTCAACCATTTATTCACACAATGCAAATTTTCTCAACAGTGTTGGTCCTTCATCCAAAACAAATTGAATTGGTATTCCCCTTTGCAAAATTCACTTTGGGCAATATTCTCCAATTGTTCAGTATTATACAAATCTTCATTGTTTGCTTGTATTTGGAGGGTAGCACCAACAATTATAATTTGGGGAATTTGGTGGGAGAGGAACAAAAAAATATTTAGAAAACAAATAACAGTGGTGGAATAGGTTTTGGTAGCTATAGAGAAATCAGTTTCATAGGTTGTAAATGCATATATCCTAAAAATTAATTCAGTTTCATCTACATTTACAGATTGGGATGCAACCTTGCTC
Organism: Sequoia sempervirens; assembly: GCA_007258455.2. Classification (NCBI taxonomy): domain Eukaryota; kingdom Viridiplantae; phylum Streptophyta; class Pinopsida; order Cupressales; family Cupressaceae; genus Sequoia; species Sequoia sempervirens. Next base: position 68,859 of record VDFB02292328.1, read on the forward strand.
AAAGGTTGGAAGTATTTTTTGTTACCATTTAAAGGAAGCCTTCACCAACCACAAAGAAGAACATTGACAAAAATACCATTTGATGGATTCCTCCCCCACAAAGTTCTAGTAAGTTAAACTTTGACAGAGCCTCCAAAGGTAATCCAAGTACATATCAAGCTTAGGGACATGGTTTGTAAATCACCCAATATTAAATAAGGGGACATGATATGTAATCTCATAGTTATTGTCGCATGGTTTTGTGTATTACCACTTAGTGGTTTTGTGGGAGCTTGCTTCTATAAAAGCAACCACAAAGGTAGTTATTGTGAGATGTAATTTTGAATAATTAGCTTTGGTTAGCATTTGTGAGGGTTTTAAGCATGGCACAAGATGTGTGGTTGCATGCTTGTTTGCATGGATTGTGTTAGCTCTCAAAAACGTAGGTTTGAACCACGAAAGGTTGCCAAGCTTTCACAATGTTTTAGGGTAACATAACAAGGTTTGAAACAATCAAACCTTCTACTCTTCTGGTCCTACAAGACCAAGGCAGGTGTACCTTTCTTGAATAGTGCAGACTTGACTTATGATTATCTTTCTGAGATGCTTTTGTCCTCAATGGCAGATTACAGTGAACAAAATGAAACCAAACTTGATAGCAATCTTCTAATCTAAATCCTAAAATGCTTGATTAACAGATGTAAAGAGATTAAGTGAATTCAAAATGATGAAATGCAGAGACCAGTGCCTTGTTGGGTATGCAGAGTCAAACGAAATAGAGGTGAGCAGCTTATTCTGGCAGAAGATCAAATTGTAGGCATATGATCTATTTATAACTTGTATAAACAATGCAGGATTATGATTACTAAGCTCTACTTTAAGAATCCAGATGAATTCTCCCTGATTACTGTGATCAACAGAAAGGATTTAATCCCTACTTGAGAGAACCAGTCAATTAATCACATAGATACAACAAATGTGCATCGATAATCTGAGAATAAACTTGTTATTTCAATTTAAACAACCAGAAAGAATCAACTTGGGGACAACTTTAGCAATGCTTTTCAATAAATTCAACATACAATTGATACCAGGAACAACCTACCACACCAGCTGATTTTCATTGAAACCACCATTTGAAATCATGCACATAGTCTCTGGAAAGAGAAAATTATCCTACTATAGCCATTCCTAACTACTGTATGTAATCTAAAATTTGATCCATGTTCAATTACAATCCAGGGTGCATATAAATACACCAGCATGAGAAAACCAAACGCTTCAAAATCATGTCAGCCCACCATGGAAATCATGCAAAAATCATGTCGGCCATAACGGTTAATTTAGCAATTACATGTCGGCCACAAGATCTGGAATTCCATTATTACCCATGACAGTCGGCAAGATAGGCCTAAAGGTATGCCGAAGGAAAAATATCGCTTGTCGTTGTCTGCCCATGTTCTGCTGTGACCATCCGCATATTATATTGAAGTGCATTCCTCACATGCTTTCTATTCGCTTTGTTCACAGTCACTATAGCATATTGCTCTCGGGGAGACCTCATATCGAGATTTCAATGTCAAGCCGAAGCTCCTTATATAGCCTTATATCATCATAGCCATCCAATTGTTCTACTGAAAAAATAAACAATGCACTCCATTCGGCAAGACCTTGCAAAATCGGGGAGACATCCCATAGAAGACTCCAAGTCACACCGATAGTCACCCCGGGACCACATGCCGAAGTAAATAAGTCACACCAAAATGTATCCCTCACCGGCCGGTCAGCAAGACAAATACATATCACCAAGACCACCGCCCGAAACCTCCAACTCATAGCGATGTGTATATCAAAGTAAATCAATGTGTAAGGTCGGCGAGACCGAAGGTCATTCGCCAAGACCTTACACTGATAGCTATAACTTATACCGATACACATCTTCCACTCTTTTGGGTCGGCATGACATAATGAAGTCATTGAGACCTTCCTCCGAGGAATCCAACTCTCACCGAAATGACCACTAGGCACCAGTCGGTAAGACAAGAGAAGATCGGGGAGACCTCAACCCAATAGCTACAACACATGCCGATAAGGTTCCTCCTGCCAATGTGATTGCCGAGACATGTGATAAAAGCTATCGACCACCCTAAAACATAGAAGTTAGCAAAAACGAGTCGGGGAGACAAAGAAAATGTCACATTGACCTAAACCATGATGTAAAATATGCAAGACTCAATGGACTCAATGGGACAAAAGGGCAAGATATAAGTGGAAAATGCACATGTTAGGATCAAATATGGAAGTTTATGAGTAAAACTAATATGTGAGATCATCAAATTTTTACAGTTCCAACAGTGGCTTCGTCTGGGGATGATTGAGTGTAAAATCAATGCAAGGATCCAGAAACATGGGTGAGCAGACCAGACCGAAAATGATGAACCCGTGAGCAACAATGGAGGAATGAAAATGGAAAAGAGAGAAAAATGAATGCAAAGTGGATGCAAGGTGGAGATGGAGTAGAACCCTAAACTACTGTGCATGGAAAAGAATTTTAAAGAGGATAAATAAGAGTCGTCCATGCACTGGCAACCCTTAATCCTCTGTGTTGTAACTTCACCTGTCTTGAGCTGATACAATCTGAAACTCAAACCATACCTTCCCCTGTCAAATACCTAATTTTGTCTTGAGTTCATTAGATTTCTCCTGAAGATATTCATGCAATTCATCCTGTCACCGAAAGTTTTTAAAGAGTCACCTTGCTCAGCTTGGACCAACTTCCCAACAGTACTCAGCAGTTTATATTCTCCATCATCAAATAAAACTTTGTTATCTTCAACATACAAAATGTATACATATGAAATACAACATTCCTCATTATCTCCCTCACTGTTATGTATTTTGAAACACTCTCCCAGCTGTATTAAAAATTCATAATCACAGTGCTTCACTTGAGAAACAAAATGTTTTGTTATACCAACAATGTCTGAAACACACAAATCTGAAATTCCTTGCACCTCTTTAATATCATCATTTGGAATCAATATTAGATTATAGCTGACATCTCCAGTTTCTAACATATATGAATCAATCAAATATGGAATTCTAGCATCCTTGGCATGTAAATAAATGTCTTCTTTACATGGATTAGAAAATTCAAAACCGCATACCTCCTTTTGAACAAACATAGACTTTTGATCAATACCACTAGTTTCACCATCATTCCAAGAAATACACAGGGAGTCATAAGAATCCTTACACAAAGAATTTTCACTGTCAAAACAAAAGTAAGTTGGAGACAAAACTTCAAAATCTTCATCATGTGCACAACTCTGGCATTTAGAAGTAAACAAATCTGCAATCTGTTCACTGACAAGTGAACAAGTCTCAATATTTTCAACACTACAATTATACTCCTCACTTTTGTCATCATCAAATAGAAATCCAATACCATTAGAGAATGGGAAATTAGAAACAACATCAGTGTAATTATTTATTCCATCATTTTTCTTGTCTGAAATTGTTTCCTCCTTTTCATAGAATGGATTTGAAAATATCTGAAACTTACTCATTGACACACCTTGGCAAAAATCATCTGATCTTCATTTAACTCTTCATCATACAACGAGTTTGAAAAATTTTGGAAATCACTTTCAAATGTACAAACCTCATCATGATCAAATGTATCTTGATAACTTTCAACTGCAGCCAGAGGCATTGTATACTTACTATCTGATGAATCAACATCTCCCACTGCCTCTTCATCCAGATCCTCATAAGAAGTAGAAGAATCCCTTGACATTAGATCAAAATCTTCAGGTTCATCATCAGAATCAAAACATTCAAAACAAACACTACTCTCTTTGTGAAAATCTATTATGCAAGAAAAATATCTTGCACCTTCATTTTTATTGTGCAAGCCATCACAGGAATCATCCTGACTTGCATATATCTCATCTTCTACTGGCTGTATGATCTGATCAATCTCTTTACACTCATCAGAAATACAACTATTGGATTCAATATTGATAGTGTTCTCATACCTTATTCCTCTGTTTCCTTCCTTTTGATTAGTAACAGCTAGTCTCTCCATTCCTTCTTTAGTAAATCTCTTCAAACTATATTGAGCAGGGATCTCAACAGAATATGGCTTTATAAAATCTTCTTCCTACTGTTCAGCCATATGGATATAGTATTTCTGACTTGAAACATTATGCTGATAACCTTCAGTCTCTGAAGGTGAGTTCCTCTCTACAACATGGTGAAAGGTATCTGAAGCCAAATACACTGTGTGATCTTCTCTATTGTCTCCCATCAACATTCCCTCCTCCTGCATTCTTTGGGCTACAACACAATGATCTGGGAAATGTGGCCCATCACAAAATTCACAATAGTAATTGTTACTTACCATGAAGGTTCGCCTCTTGCTTAATGGGTCAGGAGCTTCCTTATTTCCAAGCCTAGTGTTTATAGGTTTGTTGTCCTTCCAGTCTGTTTTATAGGGCATATCATGCAACCTCGGCCTTTCATTCCTGTATATGTTGCTTCGCTGAGAAACCCTATGAATATCTCTTTTGCTGATCATCCCAACAACCTTCCTATTGTTTTCAATTGTTTGTGCCATCTTTTGTGCCTCAACCAAACTTCTTGGGAATTTATTTCTAAGCTCATACCCTGTCTTTGGATCAAAAGCATTCAAATAAATACTTAGTGCTACAGAATCTGACAACTTTGATCCAATGGGTATCCTACTTTGCAACTTATTGAATCTCTGATTGAAATCATAAATTTTATCACTTTGATCTTTCTGAATGTGCAATAATTCATGAAGAGCAAACTCTGGTGCACTTAGATTCCCAAAATGCTCGAGGAACTGATCTTGAAATCCTTGGAGAGAATCAATAGAGACAGTTGGTAGACTGTTGAACCAATCCCTAGCATCTTCAACCAGTGATATCATGAATAGCCTCATGCGTAAATCTTCATAGGGCACATCCAAATCTTGGATGGAAGCATCAAAACTTCTTAAATGATCTTCAGTAGTGATTGCATCATTACCTGTAAACCTTGGAACCATACCTCTCCAATTGCTATCCATTGGATAAGGGGATAACTGAATCCCTGACAAATCAAATTGTTTGATCATTGTTGTATATTGATGAGGGGGTGCACCAGGTGGGTATAGATGCTGGTACATCGGACCATAGTGTTGATATGGCATATACTGCTGACAATGAGGAGCTCCAACATAACCTCCCCAGAACTAAGATCCTCCTCCATTCATGTTTGAACAACTACAAAATATTCTTTTAGAGTCGCCACCTACTTTTCCAAAAGTAGGAAAATCATTATTTTTGATCTTTCCCAGTGGAATCACCCTTTCTGAAATTTCTCAAATCACAACATTCTTTTCAATGACTCTATATGATGGTCTTCAACTGAATTTTCTGATGTTATCCCTAGCAGAGTCTCCAATTTGTTAGATCTCAAAAATGAAGGTTTGAACCACGAAAGGTTGCCAAGCTTTCACAATGTTTTAGGGTAACAGAACAAGGTTTGAAACAATCAAACCTTCTACTCTTTTGGTGCTGCAAGATCAAGGCAGGTTTACCTTTCTTGAATAGTGCAGACTTGACTTATGATTATCTTTCTGAGATGATTTTGTCCTCAATGGTAGATTACAGTGAACAAAATGAAACCAAACTTGATAGCAATCTTCTAATCTAAATCCTAAAATGCTTGATTAACAGATGTAAAGAGATTAAGTAAATTCAAAATGATGAAATGCAGAGACCAGTGCCTTGTTGGGTATGCGGAGTCAAACGAAACAAAGGTGAGCAGCTTATTCTGGCAGAAGATCAAATTGTAGGCATATGATCTATTTATAACTTGTATAAACAATGCAGGATTATGATTACTAAGCTCTACTTTAAGAATCCAGATGAATTCTCCCTGATTACTGTGATCAACAGAAAGGATTTAATCCCTACTTGAGAGAACCAGTCAATTAATCACATAGATACAACAAATGTGCACCGATAAACTGAGAATAAACTTGTTATTTCAATTTAAACAACCAGAAAGAATCAACTTGGGGACAACTTTAGCAATGCTTTTCAATAAATTCAACATACAATTGATACCAGGAACAACCTGCCACACCAGCTGATTTTCATTGAAACCACCATTTGAAATCATGCACATAGTCTCTGGAAAGAGAAAATTATTCTACTGTAGCCATTCCTAACTACTGTATGTAATCTAAAATTTGATCCATGTTCAATTACAATCCAGGGTGCATATAAATACACCAACATGAGAAAACCAAACGCTTCAAAATCATGTCGGCCCACCGTGGAAATCGTGCAAAAATCATGTCAGCCATAACGGTTAATTTAGCAATTACATGTCGGCCACAAGATCTGGAATTCTATTATTACCTTGCAAAATCGGGGAGACATCCCATAGAAGACTCCAAGTCACGCCGATAGTCACCCCAGGACCACATGTCGAAGTAAATAAGTCACACCAAAATGTATCCCTCACCGGCCGGTCGGTGAGACAAATACATATCACCAAGACCACCACCTGAAACCTCCAGCTCATAGCGATGTGTCTATCAAAGTAAATCAATGTGTAAGGTCGGCAAGACCGAAGGTCATTCGCCAAGACCTTACACCGATACCTATAACCTATACCGATACACATCCTCCGCTCTTTTGGGTCAGCATGACATAACGAAGTCATTGAGACCTTCCTCTGAGGAATCCAACTCTCACCGAAATGGCCACTTAGGCACCGGTCGGTAAGACAAGAGAAGATCAGGGAGAGCTCAACCTGATAGCCACAACACATGTCGATAAGGTTCCTCCTGCCAATGTGGTCGCCGAGACATGTGAGAAGTCCTGCCGACCACCCTAAAACACATAAGTTAGCATAAACGAGTTGGGGAGACAAAGAAAATGTCACACCGACCTGAACCATGATGTAAAATATGCAAGACTCAATGGACTCAATGGGACAAAAGGGCAAGATATAAGTGGAAAATGCACACATTAGGATCAAATCTGGAAGTTTATGAGTAAAACTAATATGTGAGATCATCAAATTTTTATAGTTCCAACAGATTGCTTGGAGAGAGCTTGTTGCTTCAATGGTGTTCATGAAGACTCAAAAGATGTATTGTAATCTTATTGCTGAATAATACATAAGAGATGGATGGTTTTGGAGGCTGCATTTTTTCCCTCTTGAGGGTTTTCCCAGGGTATATCTTGTGTCATATTTTCATGGGTATGTTGTCTATTCTCTTGTATGTGGATTCTAAATACTTAGATGCATAGATTTCTATATGGGTTATGTGGAAATTGTCTTGAATTCGCTGCAAGTTTCTAACAATCAAGGACATGAAGGGTGAATTGGTTGAAGCTAAATTGATTAGGTTACCTCAAGGCACAAATAATATGGTAGAGGCACATGGTTTACTCTTTGGGATCAAGATGGCAATTGACCAGAAAATCTCAAAACTTCAAGTAGAGGGGGAGTTTTTATTAATCATAAATGCATGTAAAGAAAGGACTCAGAACTTGAAGTTCCATAACATCCTACAATAGGTATGGGTATTATTTTCCAAATTTAAAAGCATACATATTAATCACACCTATAGGGAGGGAAACAAATTAAATGACCTTTTGGAAAACATAGCCTATGAGAAAAAGGAAGAAGTGGTCATATTTGACAAAGCAAGTATTAACAAGAGTGAGCAATTAAAGAAAATCATCTTATTAGAAAAAGGTGAGCATATTGAGAATGGGATTACCGCCTAACATTGATTCAATTGTAGCACGTTGCAAGGATGAGTAAAACCAAAGGAGTTGGTGGCTAAGATGAAGCTCATGGCCAGTTGATAGTCGACACAAGTCAGAAAGGACGCAACATGATAATGTCATGTGTAAGCATGCCACAAGAGACCTACATGGGGATTAGGAAATTTTGCTTCATCAAGTTGGGTCAGCGTTTGGGAACCAATTCATCCCCTTCAACATTGTTCAAATACCCTACAACCCACCCAAAATAGACCAATTTAGCAATGAAATACCATAGTTTATTCTAACGTGTCTTCTTGCACGTACAAAAGGACCATTATCATTGTAAAGTAGGAGGACCAACCACACCAAGGCTCTAGGTCACAAAGAGCTAAGAGAAAAAGGCTTCCCTATCTTATCTCAAGCTAAGTGGGTGTTTAGGTTAAGGATAGAGAATGAAGAGCACTCTCAAGTGCTTCTATCACTCTATTGATCTAAATACTTGAACAGGGCTAGACGAGCTACTTTCTAGAATCCAAACTGTACCTTAGACATCTCTCTATCCGAGGATGATAGTGTGGGTCAAGGATGAAACTGTGACATGTTGTCATCTCTCTTGGGTGCTGGCATCTGTATGACCAAAAAGTGAAAAGTATAGTACATGGAAATATGAAAATCTATTGAAAACATAGCTAATAAATTTTAACAAAATGGGAAAAATAAAGAAGTACAATAAATGACTATAGAAATGATAAAGGAGATAGAGAAAACAAAGGTGACAAGGTTCAACTCACTGAAAGTCTAGCTCACCAGCAAGCTCCACACACTTGTACACCTACACATATCCAAGAGGGAAAAATGTTGGGTTGTATAAGGGTTTTCCTTAGTCAAACCCCTGCTTTGGTGTTTCGACCTCCACGGACAGCCAGGAAAGCCACAAGATAGAAAATGCGATAAAGGAATTAAAGGAAAGGAATACCGAATAATCATAACAATGTTATGCTACATAAATCAAGAAGCAATATCACCTTCTCAATTGAGGTTCCCTCAAGCACATAGAAGAGGATGCAAACTTGGTAAGGTCTATGTTGTCGCAACAACGAAGAAGCAGTCCCTCTAGACACCAAGTCACAACTCCAATGGTGGAAAAAGTGTAGCAAGATGGATGGAATTGCTCAAAGAAAATGCTATGAATTGCTAAGAGAATGAAGTTGAATGCTCAAGAGATTGTAGAAGTGTTAATGAAAGTGAAATGGATGCATTTAAAGACCAAAATGGGAGGGAAGGATTTGTTTTTGGGTTGGCTGGTCAACACAGAGGCGTTATGCTTCATTCCCAATGGAGAACGTAATGTCCTTGCGGACTCTAGGGGAAAGAGTCTATTAGGGACGAAAACACGTTGTGCAACACCCGTGCACCGTGCTCACGTCCCAAAAAAAAATTCCCCCATCGACACAAAAGACAAGCACCAAATGGATGTGAGGTAGATGGGTGATGTGGAATTTTGCATTCGGGTTTGATCTTCTAAGGTGGAGGGATGCAAAAGGGGAGTTTACACAAGGGTGCCAATTTGCTCCTATACATTTTTCCCCCACTTTAGCAAGCATAAGTGTCAACAGATTTTTGGTAAAGTAGATCGAATAGTTTAGCAATGTATACATGAACCATTGAGGAAGTAGACTACAATTTGGCAAGCTCAAAAGTGCAAGGCAGGAAAATAACTCCATAGGTACTCTCTCCTAAGGAGGTTCGAACAAAGAACTCCGTAGCTCTTTGGAACTATAGAGTTGGAAAAAGTACATCGAAGGCCCACAAACCAACGATGGAAAAATCCCACAGGATGTAAGTGCTTCACAAGCCCTCAGATCTACAAAGAAGATGCCCCTAGGTACTCTCTCCTGAAGGAAGGCCTATGTAAGGGGACTTCACAGAGTTGGAATAGAAAGCAGCTTCACAAGCACACCTGCAAAGCAACATGTTAATCCACAAATAAAACATGTTAGAAAACAAAGAGCAGCCACATAGGAAAACAAGCATGCATTTACACAGATAGTCAAAAAGTTGAAGGAAGAGCTTCCAAAGGGGTCCACTCAAGGGATGCACGATTTGAAAGTGAGAATTTTTTTCACAAATTGATTCAACATCAAGGAATCCTTTTGAAAGATGTTCACTTCACCAAGGAATTTGAAAGAAATAAAATTCCCCCTCGTGAGGGGAAGGTCGAGGCTTCTCCCATAGGAAAATTTTCTCCCTCCTCAGAGGATATTTTTTCAAGTTCTTTCTTTACGAACCCATGATGATAAAAACATGTTCCGCTAGGGGTCCTTGTTGAGAATGTGATTTTTGAAAAAAAATTTTGAAAAGATTTTCCAAAAAAGATTCGTTGGCCACTGAATGTGTTTTCTAAAAATTGAAGTTGACATGATAGCCCCCGCTTAGGATGGTGCATACTAAATGCAGAGGCACGTGACATCCTAAGGAGTGAATTTAAGCAAGAATGAAAAAGTGTTGTTGTGGCACATGAAACATAGTGAGATGTCACCATGGTAATGTTTTTGTACACATGAGGGACAACACACAAGCACCACAACATCACAAAGCAAGCATTTAAGATAAGAGAGCAACAATGTAAAGAAAGACAACATCACAGACAAGGGACATAGGGGTGATCTGATATTTCGAGGTCAGAGTTGTTCATAAATATATGTAAGTATAATAATAGTATATTAATGAACTGTAATCAACCCCCTGTTGTATCAGACCATATGAAGAATGCACAAGAAGAAAAAATCAAAATAAAAAAATGGGTCAACATGGAAGGAAAGCCTAAATGCCCCCAACACTTGGCATCGTCCCCAATTGTCAAAAATCAATACACATAATAGAGGAATAATGATGCCACAAATAGAGGAAGTTTTACGACACATAATCACTCCTATATCCAAGCACCTATAAGGGTGACAAGGGTTATCCAGTAACACATAATGCAAGCATGGGGGAACACAAACACACACACACACTCTAGAATACAGATATAAAGAAGAGGAAACCCCCTAACACTCATCAATCAAGTGGTCATCAACCTCCTAATATAGATCATTGTACGGGGAAGGTGGATGAGCCTGCAAGGGCAGAATGTCAAGGGGAAAATATTCTGACCCCCCCACAACAAGAGCCAAGGAACAAGGCCCCACGAGTTCTTCTCTACTCAGTTCTTGTGGGGTAAAAGTTAGTGACTTTGTGAAGATCGCTGAAAGGGCCGAGACCTCATCCAAAGAGTTAAACGTGCACTTCACAAGAGTGCAATGTGTTACCTCAATGGAGAAGGGAGGTAGTGTCCGAGATTCACTGCTAGGCTCATAGAGTGACTTGGGAGCAGTGACGAACTTTGGGGATGTCGGAACCTCTTCTATCACTAGGACATCACACGCTAACATAGAACCACCCTTTGAAGAAGGTGGACCCCTCTTTCACCCCACATTGCTAATAGGGCTATCCTCCATCTTATACTTCAATAGAGGATGCGAGATCCCCATGGGTGAGGCAAAAGGAATGAACGAGGAGGAGAAAATTGTGGCGGACACCACTAAGGTGTTCGGGATGTCTCTGAGTTTAGAGAACAATAGGATGTTCGGGAGGGACATCAAGAGAGGAGGCTCGATTGAAGGAGCAATAAACACCTACACCTTTTTAGGGTTAGGGGTGTTTACACTCGTAGCAGGAGCCGAAAGTAGCTTTGAAGCTGACTGAACTGAAGCAGAGGGGACATGAGAGGAGGATACAACAACAATTCTCAAAACAGGAGCAGTCAAATCCCCTTCCTTCCTTTGCAGAGTGGCCTACTCAGTAGCTAGAGCCTTTCGTCGATGCTTGTGCTCATGCACAAGGCGGTTCCTATGACTTCAAGAGCCAAAATGGAACAGAAGGCTCCTTCTCGGCCATCAAAGTGTCCATCATGACCGTTTTTGGTGGAGGGAGAGACTCTTGGATGAAAGCAGAAGGGAGAGACTAAGAAGAGGTTAGAGCAATAATGGGGGGAGTTGGCTCTAACGCCTCAGTGGTGGGCCTCTTCCCATTCATTGCCTTGGCGATGGGAGTAGTAGGAGGCTACAGAGGCCTAGACATAGAGGACTCCCCACGGGGACCCTTCCTCTTACCATACAGGTAGGGCTAGGTCCTAGAGGCAAGGTAGGAAGGTCAAATATATAAATCTTGGCTTTACACCAAGCAGGTACCATTTGACTCATACAAAAACTAGAAGTAGTAATCCAAAACTCCTCTCTAGGAAGGGAGGAAAGAGTGGCACCCTAAGGACAAGAAGACCTCTCCTTTCCCTTCTGAGAGGAGGTGGGAACTTTCTATTGTGAGCTACTAGAGGAGTCACTTTCGGCTATCCTTTGTCCCTGATTTTGTACTTTACACGTAGTTTTGGTAAAGCAGGTCCATTCTAGGAGGGAGCAGACTGATCTTGGTGGGCCAAAAATGATCCAATGAATAACCCCCACGTGATACCAATAGCTGATATCCAATATCATGCATGACGTGCACGACACCTTCATGAGAGAACTTTAAACATTTATGAATAACGAAAGCAATTCCATTCATGGAAGCTAGCCATGTGATGCCCAAATTTACCCTGAGCAGATCAAATTCTGAGATAACATCAAATGTTGTATCCACGACGTTAGGTCCAACTAGGATGGAAAGATTTATAGAGCCATATGGCTTAAGAGATAGACCATCATGCATACATATGGTAGAATTTGTTTCTTCTTATTCCTCCCTCTGCAACAAATTTAGCCATAACATCTCCTCCGTAATAACATTTACTTAGCTTGTGGGGTCAACTAGGACTCCTATCATAATGTTTCCATTGAGGTGAGTAGGAATGTATAACGGAGAGGGCTTCATGTTCAAGGGAAAGTATTGTGAGTTGAAAGTCACATCGGGCGAACCAGTTGCAGGCTGTGGGGGAGGAGTAATTGAAACCATGTTAACATACGCCAAGGGTTGAGGAGAAGCATCAGAGGGGTCAATAATAAAATTTGTAGAATGGGACAAAAATGGGCCTGTGTAAATCTACAACTCTCTATTGGCCTTCGCTACCAACTTATTCACATTTTGTTTCTTCCCATCAAGATGGATGGTATCGTCATCGATGCAATCCTATATCTCATGACACAGGCACATGCAATGCTTGGTATCATGCCTGTTAACACGATGGTACTGACAATAATTGTTCAAATTATACCAATCAGGATAAGGTTCCTTTAGAGGTTGGGGGTTTTACAAAGTTATGATCTTATCCTTCAACAACTTTTGTAAAATGGAAGATTAAGATTATGCTAACTTTATAAACTTCTTGTTGCATCTAAGATCATGATCGTTAGTCATGACAACTACATTCACAATAACTTTTCCTTTTCCTGAGATGGACACAATAGACTTTCCTTCCGAATGGGAGTGCGAGGAAGATCCCCCAAATTGAACTACCATTTCCTGATAGTCTCGCACCATGGCACATAGATGCGAAAAGGAAGGGTATTTCATTACTTAGGAAAACTTTTCCTACCAAGCTAGTTGCAGGTTGCTTATGAACACCTTTTGCACATCAGAGTTGGGAAGTAGGTATGAGATCTATGAAAAGAGTGCTTGGTATTGTGCTATGAAGTTAGTTATCTTCTCATTATCTCTTTTCTTACATCGGACAAGCTTCGAGAAGGTCATCTTCAAACCGATGTTAGCCTAGAATTGATGGAGAAACTTATTGATGAGCTGATCAAATGAGAATATAGAATTACCGAGAAAGGAACAGTACCACTCAAGTGTTGTATCCTTGAGAGATTGAGGGGAGATTTTTTCCATACATATGGCATTGAAGGAAGACACATGTGTCTACGGATCCCCTTTACCACCATACTTTTAAAACTTATGAATCTCCACTCCCTGCAAGAAGGGAGTACTCAAGATTAAAACCAACAATGGGCTATGTTGGAAAAAAAGGTTAAAAAATCAGTTGGGTGGAGGCTTGGGAAAGGCTCGCCAACTGGTATTGCATCTGAACCATGTTCTGAAGAAGAGCATTTAGAATAGGGTCAAAGGATGACAAAGGCCCAATGGAACCTCTAGGACCTTCACCACTAGAACCACCTCTAGAGCCATTTGAAACCACCACCAAAGACACCACCACCAGTAGGACCTCCGCCAAAGCCACCTCCACTACCAAAACCACCACCATGGCCTCCTCCAGAGTTTCCTCCACTAGCACCATCTTCACTACCAAAGCCACCACCACTCATTCCACCGGAGCACCCACTGCTAGGGGCAGTAAGAGGGGTGAAGCTGAAACCAAGGTGTATTCTACTCACCTTGATAGTGTTAGGCTTTTGAGAAGCAGAGGAAACACTAATCAAAGGGATTATTTCAACCATTCATACAAATGTGGTAAGGATCAGGACACCTTTTTTTCTCTCATAAGCATTGAGCACCTCTCCTCGGGTAGTACCAGATCTAGTCTTATACAAGGAGAAATAAGCTTTGATTAGATCAGTTAGGGAACGTAAGAACTCTATGACTATTTGATCCTTTACTAACAGATATCTCACCTCACTAGCAAGTCTAGTAGCTCTTGCCATGTTCAATGCTTTCTCCAAATGATTCGCAAGGTCTAACAATTTGTTATCCAATGCCCTAAGGTTTTATGTACGGATATGCACAACATCATCCTCATCCACGAATGAAGTTGTAAGCAATGTTGGAGGGGTAGGAACATAAGTGGTCTCATCTATGAAACCCATCTTGTCGGTAAAGCCTATACGAAAACCAATATTAAAGTTAGTAGCCAAACCAGTGGAAAAACTGGTGGTAAAACTTGAAGTGACTTCACCTTTTCCTTTGGTAGGTGTCATAGACTCCTAACAATGTACCCAAAATTCGTGGACTAGGTTTTGATGCTCATAAACCTTCACAACACTTAGGTTTACAATAGTTTCCAGGTGTGAAGGAAAAAGTCTCAACACAAACAAATGGATAGACATTGTTCACGTCGAGTTCACCAAAATGTAAGGTAGGGGGACCAACCACACCAAGGCTCTAGGTCACAGAGAGATGAGAGCAGAAGGCTGCCCTATCTTACCTCTAGCTAAGTGGGTGTTTAGGTCAAGGATAGAGAATGAAGAGAACTCTCAAGTGTTATTGTCACTCTACTTATCTGAATACTTGAACGAGGCTAGACGAGCTGGTTTCTAGAATCCGAACTGTACCTTAGACAACTCTCTATCTGAGGATGACAACATGCTCATCAAGGATGACAATGTGACACACTGGTGTCTCTCTGGGGTGCTGGCGTCTATATGGCCAAAAAGTGAAAAGTATAGTATGGAAAGCCAAAAAATCTACTGACATCCTAGCTAATAAAGTTTAACAAAATGTATAGAATTTAATAAAGTACTATAAATGAATATGGAAATGATAAAGGAGATAGAGAAAACAAAGGTGACAAGGTTCAACTCACTAAAATTCCATCTCGCCAGCAAGCTCCATGCACACGTACATCTACACTTAGCCAAGAGGGAAAATTTTTGGGTTGTGTAGGGGTTTGCCTTAGTCAAACCCTCGCTTTGGTGTTTCCTCCTCCACAGACAGCTAGGAAAGCCATGAGATAGAAAATGTGATAAAGGAAATAAAGGAAAGGAACACCAAACAATCACAATGTTATGGTATGTAAATAAAGAAGCAATATCACCTCCTCAATCGAGGTGCCCTCAAGCACGTAGAGGAGGATGTAAACTTGGTAAGGTCTATGCAGCCACAATAATGTAGAAGCAGTCCCTCAAGACACCGAGTCACAACTCCAATGGTGGAAAAAGTGAAGCAAGATGGATAAAATTGGTCAAAGAAAATGCTATGAATTTCCAAGAGAATGAAGTTGAATGCTCAGGAGATCATAGAAGTGTGAATGAAAGTGAAATGGATGCATTTGAAGGCCAAAATAGGAGGGAAGGAGCCATTTTTGGGCCGGTTGGTTGACACAAAGGCATTACGCTTCATGCCCAATGGAGAATGTAACGTCCCTGAGGACTCTAGGGGCATGAATTTGTTAGGGATGGTAGCATGCCACATAGAAATCCACACACCAATCTCGCGTCCTCAACAAAAATTCCCCCACCGACATAAAAGACAAGTGCCAAGTGGATGCGAGGAAGATGGGTGATGTGGAATTTCGCATTCGGGTTTGATTTTCTAAGGTGGAGTGATGCAAAAGGGGAGTTTACACAAGGGGTACAAATTCGCTCCTATACAATCATATGAGACAAGCTAAGGATCAATTCATTTCACATATTTGAGTTTGTATTTTACATGAGTTGTAAAGTTGTTGATATGGGGTGAAATAAATGGCATGTAGTGATGTGACTAGGGCAATCAAAATTAAAACACCTAGTGCACAACCATTTTCCACCTCCGCTGGCTTAATCTTGAAAAATCCTTCCACGCCATTTCATTTGCATTTCTAGAGTATTCTAGCAGCTCTGGCTAAACTAGGATAAGTGTGGAAGATTTGTGGGAGTGAAAATTTCATCCAAGTCTGCAGAATAGAGGAATGCAAGGTGGAGTTATAGAATTAAAACCCTAGAATTTTTGTGTTCCCATGAAAGTAAAGGCATGGGAAAGACCATTTGAAGGTTACTTGTTGCATTAATACTTGGATATTGTCTTCAATTTCGACTGTTCAAGAGTAGAGGACTGCATTCACATGGTATTGGGGATAGAGATAACCAGCTCGACATCGACAAGAACTTTGGTCCCTTTGCAGGTCCTCTTTATATTCTTCTCGAACCAGTTTGATTGGCTCCAGTCACTCAGTGACCTGGAAGAAATTGTAAATAAATTTGTGAAGGATGTATTTTTGGTTGATAATGCCCTTCTAAATGGAGTTCAAGAATATGATATGTACAAAGGGAAGGGGTTTATTGGTGGGATCTTTCCAAGGAAATACCTAAAGCAACATCAGTGATTTGCAGAAATCTACAATGCTATTAAGCAGGCATTTGATCACAAATGTGACCAAATTCTCCTCAGAGCTATGTGCTAGAACTTAAATTTCCTTTCCACAAGAATGGACATGAACATTAAGGAAAAGTAATATGCAGTGGCCTTTCTCAGAGCACATTCACACCACCCTCCAATGCATGGCTTCCAAGGGATTTCCTCTCAGGTAAATTCTTCTCCTCCAACAATCCTAGAATTCAATGCTTTTAGAGTGTAGGCTGATACAAAAGCAGCAGAGGTGACATATAAGTTGCAAAAGTCCAAGGTGAAAACACCATCGTCCTTGAGCAAATGGAGGAGTAATATATGCACTAAGTCTACAAATTTTTCTCATACCCAGTGCCTATTTTGTTTCCAAAAGTATTTGAAATATTTTCATGTGCTTCACAAGTATATATCAAGGCATCTATTGAAATGTATACATCAGGTGGTATAAATTTTGTTTAAAGTCATGGTAGGAGAAAAAATCAAATGCAAATTTGTATGTAAATCTAGCATGTCGGATGGTTGTTTTTTGATAATGTTTTGACAGGAGCATGAGTCAAATGTAATGTATAGATAAATCTAGCTTGTCTTTGCATATGCAATTCCTAAAATTCCATGGTCTACTCTCTAATGGTACGAAACATGTTTTGAGTCTTCTTAACCCGCCAGTCCCTTAATGGTAGCAATGCACTATAATCTCTATCTTAGATTAATATAATCTTTATAGGCTTCATGCCTTTTTCCAAAAAAAAATTAGTTGTCTAAACTATCTACCTAACCATTAACAATGTCTAATTTGAACCCTTTGGTCTTTTCTATCCTATAAGGCAAGGTTTCCCTAGATTATTCTTTCACTATATGTGCTTACTACTAAAAGGTTTAGCTATCTCATTTTTATGTTAAATTTTACAATAATGGGTCAAAGTTATTCATTTATGCGTTATATCTTAGCTATTGTTTAATGATAACTTTGGGGATGGCTAGTTATTGAAATTCATTGAGGAGGGGAATAACATTCATTAATCCTTCAAATGGACATCTTGATATTTTTACCTAGCTTTTAACTCTAGCATGTACAATAGAATTTGATGCAGTATTATAAACACTCTTTTTCCTAACCCCTAACTTGGCTATATAATTCTAGATGGAAATCCATTAATTACAAAGAAGTTACATTAAATTTATGGTAATCATTTTTTCCTTTTAGCCTACAGTCCACATTTTGGAAATACATCATTAATAAATTGAACAAATCTTGTCTACTAGATGACCAAGCCATTCTCATTGATACGTAAGTTCTAGATTTGTTCTAAATTTCTAGTTACATGACCTATGTTTACTACTCTTCTTACTAGGTTCCATCCAAGACATCATATCACAACTTGTATAAGCTCTTGCAAGACTTCATGTCATGCAATTTTGAGGAATAAATAATTACATTATGTGGTTTGGGATATTTAGCTATTGACCAAGAGATTTAGGAGGGGTAAAAGTTTTATTAATGTCCACAGACAAGCTATTGTTCTTCATTATAAATAATTATTAGAGCTTGTTATGGTAATAAAACTTGGATTTTTTTTGTGAAAAATTGATCACCCTTGGCTTGTGTTATGGGAATTCTACCTAGAATAGCCTTGGATTTCATTCGCTTTCCATTGATCTAGTGCCAATCAAAAGTAATTGTATTTTTGTTACCAAAATCATATGGAAATATTGGGAGTCTATCAAGTCATGTCTATTTTGAAATTGTTATGGATTTCACAATGGCTTGTCCATCAACCAACATTCTATATGGTGGTCTCCCATAATCTTGCTTCAAGAAAATTTTATTACAATGACTCCCTAGATTCATTCTCTTAAGTTCTTTAGACAGGAATTTGGGAATCTTTAGGGTCTCTATTCCAAGGTTAATTTCACATTGCTTTCCTGACCTAAAGCTAGAGTTAAGTTCAATTTATGCTAGGTCAAGTATTTTACCTAATAAGCTATAGGTATGGACACTTTTTAAAAATCTCATGCTATGGTGGAAGTATTGAAAATGGTATGTCAAAATTGAGATAGTAAACCCTTCAACAATTAAACTCCTAAGAAAGTCTACAACTAGATCTAGCTTCATCTCCCCATGATTCAAAATTTGAATGATAGATGGTATCTTCAATTCCCCATCTTCATATGCACACCAAAATATTTTATACAATCTAGAAGGCTATTATGAAGCCTGATTTAATTGCTTAGAATTCTTGTTGTTTGTTATATAAAGGGCTACCAATTAGCACTTGTTTGTTCATCTTGGAATTTCCAATCCAAGGTGTCATTTTTTTGGAAAAAATAGAAACCCTTCTCCACCTGTTCTAGTATTGTGCTTTTTCCCAAGATGTCTAATACTTGATACATGTTTTTTTAACCTTTAGGGACTAAATTCTTCATTTGGAAGAATGCCATTTTGGGTGATGGGACTAAATTTCCTATTGATTTTTACTTGTTGTGGAATGCTTTTTAGATTTGATAATCTATTATACATGGAAGATATAAATTCTACTATTTTTTCTAACTCTATTGTAGATATTAATTTCATTATTCACTCCAAATTCTTGGTTATAATTGATTTTCTCATGTAGATCCAAGTTCAAGCTAGTAAAGTTGTGTTGGAGCTTCAACATCTTTAGATTTTGATAGATCATTAGAGGAATGCCTCGTACATGATGACTAGGGTGCCATCTTTGATGACCTATATTAGATCCTAATACTAGAACAAGAGATAAAGTTGCTTGGAATCCTCATATTACCATTGGAAAAGTCATTGGAGAGCCACCGATTTACTTCAACTAACACTTACAAGATAATATTTTGGTTGGACCCCTCAACCTCCTTAACCTTCCAACTGTCAAGGGAGATGGTCTCCACCTTCAAATCATTCCTCCACATCCTCTCTATGGCAGGTTGGGCCCCTCTTGGTTAAAAAAGATTCCCTTGACTCCAATTTGTTATCTGTCTACTTGGATTTATTCATAATCAATCACATAAGGTTCCTAAGGAGGAAAAAAACAATTGCTTATGATAGGTGGAAACTTGTGAACTATGACAAAGACTTATCAAGTGGTAGAAGGAATAAACTAGATGATCACAATCTTGCTCTTATTATTAGTGTTGCTCTTGTAGCTTAATGTTATTTTGATAATTTAATAATCATTTCTTGTATAGAACCATAAACTCTTTTTTTAGGCTGTTTCCTTTTCTGAAACTGTTATTTTATTTTCGACTAAAATAAATTTTTTTTGAAATATAATCTTATATTATCCACTTTTAAAATATCAACTATACTAAGTGGGCGTGGAGGGCCAGCGAGGATCTACACATCTAACGAAATGCAAATTTGGAATTGACCCGAAATTCTCGGTCAGGTATACCAAACAACTTTAAAAGTCAACATTTTCCTGGAAAAGACGAGGAAGGGAGTAGGCTTTGCTCATGTCTATTGTTGGCTACTCTTTCACTTTAAGAGCTGCGAATCGAATATTACTTTAGACTGATCTCTACATTCAACGGCTTCATTTTTAATTTCATATGACTACAAGGAATTGTCTGGTCAAAACTTTCTACGCGGATGTATGATATAGATTTTCTTAACCCCGAACTGAGACTTACAAATGCGCATTCATCCTCTCTGCTTTCAGCACTCGAGTGTGGGCACTGGGCTGCCCTCTTCCGCTACCTAGATTGCTTCTCTCGCCCTTGCTTTCTCATACTGAACTGCATTTTTGTTGTGAAACAGCTGAAAATATGATGAATATGAGCACTAGACCTAGAATTGTGAGCCACAGCACAAGCATTGTGACGAAGGTGCCTTGTCTGAGCCTGAGAAGCGGGCGCAACAACCAGAGACAGAGACAGAGAGCATCAGCCCCAACTGCAACACAAGTGTTGACCACAGCGGTGAAGGAATCCAAGGAAAAGAGCGGGAGCCCTAACGATTATCCCTACTCCCAGCACAAGTATATTAACACAAAGAGAAAGAGCGCAAGGAAGCTGAGCGATGTGTGGAGGGAGGTGCAGGGTTCGAATAACTGGGAGGGCCTGCTGGAGCCAATGGACCATCTCCTCCGCAGCGAGCTGATAAAATACGGAGAACTAGCCCAGGCGTGCTACGACGCTTTTGACTTCGACCACTACTCCAAATACTGCGGAAGCTGCAAGTACAACCGCAGGACCATGCTCCAAGATCTCGGCCTTTCCCACTCCGGCTACGAAATCACAAAGTACCTCTACGCAACCTCCAACATCAATCTCCCCAATTTCTTCAAAAAATCTCGGGCGGGGGAGAAACTGTGGAGCAACCACGCCAATTGGATGGGGTTTGTGGCCGTGGCGGAGGACGAGGAAGAAATAAAGAGACTCGGGCGGCGCGATATCGTCATCGCGTGGAGAGGCACCGTCACTTGTCTCGAGTGGCTGGCAGACCTCATGGATTTCCTCAAACCCGCGGGTTTCCATTCTGAACATCCCGATCCCCGCGTCAAAGTGGAGTCAGGGTTTCTCAATCTCTACACCGCCTGCGAGAAAAACTGCCGCTTCGCCAAATCCAGCGCGCAGGAGCAAATTCACGCGGAGGTTAGAAGACTAATAGAAAAGTACAAGGGAGAAAAGCTGAGCATAACAATCACGGGCCACAGCCTGGGGAGCGCTCTCGCAATGCTGAGCGCTTACGACATTGCAGAGATGGGTATCAACGAGGAGAAGGAGAATGAGAATGAAAAGATTCCCATCACCGTCTTCTCCTTCGCAGGCCCACGGGTGGGCAACTCCGCCTTCAAGGAGCGCCTCGAGCAGCTGGGGGTCAAAATCCTGCGAGTGGTTAATGCCCACGACGGGGTTCCAAAAGTTCCCGGAATTCTGTTCAACGAGCATTTTCAATTACTGAGAGAATGGATCGAGAAGCTGCCGTGGAGCTACTCCCACGTGGGAGTGGAGCTGCAGCTTGACCATAAGAAATCCCCCTTCCTTCGACCCACAAGCGATCCCTGCTGTTTCCACAACTTGGAGGCGCATCTCCATCTCTTGGACGGATACCACGGCCAATAAGAGCGGTTTCACCTGGCCAGTGGGCGGGATCCTGCTCTTGTCAACAAGGCAGCTGACTTCTTACAAGACCATTTCCATATCCCGCCGTGCTGGAGACAAGACCACAACAAGGGTATGACCAGAAACGCTGAAGGCCGATGGGTTCAGCCCCAAAGAACCCGATCTCACCTTGTCTGATTATGTGTGATAATTAATTCTCCGTTTCTTTCCTTTCCAAGAATTTTTACCCTTCGAAATTATTATCTAAATTTTCTCCCAACTGTTTATTAACATCCCTCCTGTACATAACTTTTGAATGGACTTTCCACTGAAATATAATAATATATCTTTCATCTCTTTTACTTGCACGGTCTTTTATCATTAACAAATTCAAAAAGTTCTGCTGAAGCTGCCATTCCACCAATTCTGATGACCAATCCAAATATGTTCCAAGATATTTTACTTCTAAGCAAAAATTGAGCATCTCTTTCATCCACGCCAGATCTTTAAAAAGTATTTATCCAATGTTCATATACCAGCAAGAACCGCATTTTTAACACCCCAACAAAAAAATCACACAGCCAAGGTCTGGAAAATACAATCCTGCTTGTCACAGCCTACGACACTTCGCACGTGCAACCTACAGAAAAAGTATGTTGAATCAACGGCCGATTTCGCATATTAGCCAAAATTGCAAACACGAATCCACATAATAATCCGTTTGGTGACATATTGAAAAGGGAAATAAAGTTTCCTTAAGCTCACTTAAATAAAATGCATATACATAAATATAAATTACTTTAGATTAAGATAAGTTGAATAAGATAGGACAACTCAATGTTAAAGGAAGAAATTAAATGTAGGGAAGGGTGATATTTAGGTTAACAATTAAAAAATGATGTGACATTTAAAAAAAATGGAATTTGTTTGATGTCAAGGTTGGAAATAGTGTTTTTTTGTTAAGGAGTTTAAAATTATTTTAGATTGTTCTTCTATTAAATGTTAAGTTCTTATGTCTAGGATACATTTATGGTTGTAGATTTGTATTTAGGTTATAAATCCTCTTGGTAATCAGTGGAATTCTATCCCACAACTTCATTTGATATGTAGCCTTATACTTTTTCTTTTCTAAAAGTTTGGGGATTGGTAGTATTTACAAATATCTTATAAGATTGTCATCATGTCACAATGAGCAATTACCTAGATCAATCCCTAAAATTGAAGACTATCAAAAATAAGCAAGCACCTAAGTATGTAGATTATTTACTCCTTATTTGTATTAAAGTGAAGTGTGTTGCTATTGATTACTCTAATTCTCTAGAATAATAAATACTTGAGTGGACGTGGAGATGATTATAATGAACTCATTAAATGTCTTTACTTACTAGCACATAGGATCAAATCACACCAAAATTAGAAAGAGATAATTTTATGATTATTGAAGAAACCTTGCAATTGTAGACTTATCTTAGGATGGAATACTAGTCAAATCTAGGTTTTAAATGGCTAAATAAAAGTATGCATAAACAAGTGTAATAATTATGTGGATATAAGACACATGTACATATGTGAAAGGTGGAATTTTGTTCCTTTTTATGCTTGGGAGATAGAATAACAAACTTCTACACTTCTCATTCAAGGAAAACCATAGAGATCTCAATCCAATGATGAAGTAGGGTAAAAGGATCTTGCAATAGGGTTGTCCTAGGGTTTGATTAGAAACTAAATAGGGGTTTACCACCAAGCTAAGGCTTGGAAAGACTAATGAAATGCAAGACCTAATGCTTAAACCTAATGCAATGCAATTTTTCACTAAATGACCTAAAAATGCATGTAAATCAGGATAGAAAGTTGAGAGATGAAAGGTGTGCACCTTGAAATCCAAAGAGGCCTGAATGAAGACTTGAAATTTTGAAAACACTAAATTTAATGTTGACTGAAACTCATATGCTAGACTAGGCGATTTAGTCCCAGATTAGGGTTTCTGGGCAAGAACAAAAATCTAGCAAAGAGGTCTCTGGAACTTCTAAAATATGCAAATTTTCTATACTGAGGCTCATACACCAATAGTGGAATATCAATCCAGTTAAAGGGTTTTCTAAAAATTCAAAATTTGATTATGCTCTTCAATGTCTGCTTTGTCATTTCCATTTGATTTTCAGATCTGAAACTCTTATTTGCAACATGTAGATGTCTTTCAATGATCTTTAATTCAAGGTAACAACTTTGACAACTTTGAACACTTGACAACTTTCTCCAAACTTTCTCTTTAATATATCTTCAACCTAGTTCTACAAATCACACACTAAAGAGAGGGAAAAATGTTGTTTTGTCAATAGAAAGTGGTTTTCCTTGGTCAAGCCCCATTTTGGTAATCAAACCTTAAAATGAAATGAAATAGGAAAAGGCAGTGATGAATGAACAAAATGCCATCTTGCAACTCACCAAACCCTAGCAATAAAGTGTTGCAAACATGTATGAAGTGGCCCCAATATATGTAGATATTGAATTGAGTGCTAGCTTGAATCATAAAACCCTACATCACAATTGTTAGCTCAAAAACAAACATGATGCATGATAACTTTGACTTGATGCTTGATACTTGAAGAATGCTCTAAAACACTTGATAATTAGTTCTTGAAGACTCTTGAAGCTCTTGTGAAATAAAATTTTATATAAGGATTCTCATTCAACTTGCTAGGTGTAAAATGAGTGAAAGAAACTTGTATTTATACTCGTTTATGCCAAATTTCCTGAAATTACAACACCACAAGCCAAACTTAGATCTAGGAGAATGAAATACTTAAAGAATTTGAATTTAATTTAATTTTAGACCACACGAAACTCATACTCCAAAAGTGGTGTATGAGTCCCATAAGGCATTAATTATGGCACATTTTTAAAAATAATTAGAATAATGCAAAATCTAGATTGGGGCCCAAAAACTTAGGTGGGACGAATATGCCCAAGGTGGCGTACGAGTCCTAGATCACTAAATATTGGCCACACAACTTAAAAACACCTGAATTATGATTGGATCTTGGTTTATGTTAGGATTATCTTAAAAAAAAATCATTTAATGAGGCTTGTGGATGCAAAATAGGGCCAATTAAAGCATAAAGAAGTCCAATTATTTAATAAAATTCTACAAAAGTGTGAAAGTGTGGAACAACACTTTACAACACCTTAAATAAGGTACAATTAAGTCCCTTTACTTCACAAGGGCCCAAGACCTAATGTGAGTGTGTTAAACACATTACAACACTAAGTCAAGGCATCATTAATCTCAAATTTTTAAGGAGGGCCCAAAGAGGTGTGAAAATGTCACATACAACATTTTTTGACACTACATTTAGCCTCCATTTAGTGAGATGAGGAACTTGCTTCAAACTCACACTAAAGTAGATGAGATCACATCAAGAGGGATTTAGTTGTACCAACACTAGTGGGATAAGACAACACTGACCAAGAGGATTATGCAAGTCCCCAGGATTGAGAACCTATAGAAAACTAACATAGGCACAAGATAACACACATGAAAAATGACATAAGGAGCAATAACAATATGCAAGCATGCACTGCCAAAGACAAGGAAAGAAGAAAAAGTAAAAGAAGGGGTGAATCAAGCTTTGACCGTTTGTCCATCATGATGTGGATCAGATCTAGGTTGTGTTGTCCAAAAATGCATGCTCACTCTAAGGAAATGAAACTTCAAGCTGCCTTTTGGGTGAGTAATCCAAGAGGGTGAGACATATACACATGCGACTGGTATGCGCTCACACAAACACGCGAGTGGCTATAGGAAAGTCATGCTTCGAATCGGCTTCCCATCCAACTAGACCAAAGTTATACCCCCTAATAACTTTGATAAGGTGCCACACAACAATGAACTTCGAGCTTTATGAGGCAAGCAAAAGTTTGTATTCTTGGAACTCATGAACAAACAAGATGGCTCCATAAGCATGCAAGGTGTATTATGCAAGGTGGCCATATAACCAAAATTTTGTAAATGTAAAATAATGTAAAGAAAATTCAAAGGAATCTTTCTTAATTCATGTGATGTCTTTAACTTAGGGAACATTGTGCCTAATGCCTCCAAGAGAGGACCAATCAAAGAATAAAAGATTCACAACTTAGGGGATGCAATGTGTCACATCAAGCCACTAAGAGGACTATAATATGCTAAGAGAGATCATGCTCTTGAAGGACATCACACCTAATGTCACCACAAAGCAAAAGATGCATCACATGAAGTAAGAGGACTACACCTGTGAAACATGAAAAAAAATGAAAAAAGAATAATTCCAAAGTATGCCCCCACTTTAAAGAAATTACTAAACACCTTGCTGTGAGCAATTACTTTAAAGTAGCAAATGATAAATGCTGACAATAAAGAAGACATGAGAGCTAACTTGGAAATCCCTATGCCAAGTTATATGTTTCCAAATAAAGCTACGCCATGAAAAATGAAAAAGAAAAGAGGTTGCCCCCAAAATGAAACTCCAAACACATGAGAGATCTATGGATTTGGTGTCAGTATGTTCTTGCTACAATGTTTTTAGAGAGATCAAAACTATCATCATTCCCCAAATATTCATAGAACTGGAAGAATGACACAAAGAGAGCAAAAAAAAAAGAAAAACCTTTTGGGTCAACATGGAAGAGACATGAATGTCTCGATGCCTTACGTCATCCCCAAAAGGAAAACATAAGACAAAAGATAAAAA
Organism: Sequoia sempervirens; assembly: GCA_007258455.2. Classification (NCBI taxonomy): domain Eukaryota; kingdom Viridiplantae; phylum Streptophyta; class Pinopsida; order Cupressales; family Cupressaceae; genus Sequoia; species Sequoia sempervirens. The sequence goes on from VDFB02292328.1 coordinate 95,455, forward strand.
ATAAAAGATTTTGGGTCAACAGAAGAACTTATTGATCTCAACATTTATGTCATCTGAAGGAAAACGCAAGACAAAGAAAAACACAAAAAGGAAAATATTTTGGGTCAACATGGAAGAGACATGAATTTTTTGATGCCTTGCGCCATCCCCAAAAGGAAAATACAAGAAAAAGAAAAGATAAAGGAAAAGCTAAAAGATTTACAACATAGAGAATAATGAAGGTACAAATAGAGGTATGTCACTAATAGAGAGAGAAACATCAAATAGAACAGTACGGGGGATCACATTACACACATGCAATCATATGAAAGAAAAAAAAAGAATGCAAAATACTAGTAAGGTATATAAAAGTGAACCTATTAGCAGGTCGTCCACATCCCAACCATTCTCATCATATACATAAGGAAGACAACTAGCCAAAGGGACAATAGAAAGTGTTGAACTAGGGTCATTTCCAAGTTCAACACTCTTCTTAGGAGGATTATCATTTAAGCTCATAGAAGAGGAAAATAATGTGTTCAATTCATTATGCACTTGTTCATCAATATTTGCAATCTCATCATCGTCATCCAAGTTAATCACAACGGGAGGTTGAATGGTAATGTCTAAAGAAGGGTTTAGCTCTTGTTGCGGTTGTGGTATTGGATCTTTTTGCTACTGCGAGGGAGACTCGTTGTGTATTGCTTCAGTCAAGTTTGGATTTTGATTTTCTTTGTTTGCCTCTTCATTTAACCTTCAAGCAAGAGCACGACACCTATGCCTATGCTATCTAGCATTTATATTTCTTTTAGTATGACTTTCAAGTTGTGTTTGTGTAGGAATGGGTTGATCAACCATAGGTTTCTTTTCTTCCCTAAGGGGAGGAATGGAAGGAACTATAGAAGGTTGTTCAACCACTTTCTCTTTAACTTTGTAAACCTATTTTATTCTAGGAGGCGTGATGAGATTGTTTTCGTTATCTCTTGGTATTTTTTAGGAAATAGGCAAAGGATCTATCATAGGATGGTCTTAGTTGTTGGAAATGTCTTTAGGCTCAATCATGGTTTTGTCAAGGATTGTAGGTTTGGTCATAGGTTGAAGCATGTTTTTAAGGGATAGTTTTGCTATGCATTTCGCCTTGAAATTTTGGTAGGATTTGAAAATAAGTCTTTTTGAGGTTTAATAGGCTCCATAGGCTCGGGCCAAAAGAAATCTATTGAAAAGTTTCCACGGGAAGACAAAGGGTTAAAGCCACTATGATGCACGGTGAAAATTTCATTGTCAAAGGGAAACGTTAAGCATTTATGCACAATTGAAGGGTCAAAATTTATGGAGTGAAGTCATGGATAGCCTAGCTTCACACGAAATTGGTCCAACTATGGGATGATGGAGAATGAGACATCCAATGTTTTCAGTCCTATTTGCAAAGGTAAGGTGATTGATCCCACTATAGGGAAAGTGAAACTAATATGCATCTTGATCCATGCTTTCAGTCTATCATATGTTTCTTGGTAGAGCTCATGCATGAGTAAGAATTCTTTAGTGATCACATTCTCTTCACAAACAATATCTATTAATATCCTATTAGCGGGCTTATCATAGATTCAACTGGCTATGTAAAGAGGACCATCAGGTGCATGTTTAAGTATATCTTGTAAGGAGAAAGAAATCTCAAGAGGCTTTTTAGGTCAACCCTTATGATATTGATTTTTGAACAATGCAACCAAACCATTGATAGGATTTCATTCTTGTCGATCAATATCCATAGGACTTTGTTGAATTGTGTCTATGTTCTCATTATCCATCTCAACATTCATCACATTAGTTTTTGCAGTTTCGTTAGCTTTAACAAATGAAATATTATGTTTAGGAAATTGGGTTGGTAAATATTTGCAAGTTTTGGTCAAGAGGGGTAATAGACTTATTTCCTTGATCATTAACAACTCCACTGGAAAGATGACTAGAATCAATGAGGTCTTGCACAAGATGTTTAAGATGCTCACAATGTTTTGTGTCATGTCCATTTTGTCGATGATAATGGCCATAAGCATTTGATCTAAAGTTTAGAGGAAAAGGTTTATTAGGATTGGGTGTTTTATTGGGAGGCAAGGTGATCATTTGATTTTCTATAATTTGTGACATTGTGATATGAAGGGTATCAGGTAGGGGAGTGAATTATTTTTCCGGGTCCCCATAGCTAAAGGGTATCACTGCTTTAACAGTAGCTACTTGGGTATCAACATGTTGAGTTGTTTATTGAGGGGGATTTAGTTGAAGGAAACCTTTATTCTGCTTTCTAAAAGGTTGATAATTGTTCTGGTTTGCGAACTCAGACTTCTAAGTTCGGCTAGAGGTGGATTTTGCATCTCGAATACTAACCGAGTTTTGATAATCACAGAGGGAAGTACATAAGTGTATAAAGGAGGGGAATTTCATCATGGTAAACTTATCTTGTATCTTACTTTGCAAATTCTCTATGAACATTTTTTGAAGGTGAGGTCCAGGAACCTTCACATCAATTTGGGAATATTTAAGCGATTGATAGAACGAAGTAAAGTATGTAATATTTTCTTCTTCTTTTTGCTTACATCTAATCAAATCGACCAAGGTCATTTTAGGAGTCACATGCACTTGAAAATGGTTGATAAATGCCTCAACAACTTCATTGAATGAAAAAATTGAGTTTTTTGGTAATGAAGAAAACCATTTTCAAGTAGTATCCTTCAAGGATCTAGGGAAAAGCTTAGCCAAGAGTTTATCGTTAAGAATAAAGTCACTATATAAGGCGATATAGGCAGAAAAAAGGTTAGAAGGATGTCCTTTCCCCCCATATTTCTCAAATCTATGCACCTCTACACCTTGTGGCATCAATGTTTGCAATATCTCCAAGGACAATGGACTACTTTTGACATTATATGTAGGTTGGCCATTTTGATTTTGATTTATGGTGGAATTTTTTTTTGAAGGGATGAAAGAGTTTTCCAAAGTTTACAAGAGGGTCATTTCTTGTATTGTGAGATGGAGGTGAATAAGGTGGAGGGGTGTATGTGTTCAAGGGACAAGTGAATGGAATACTTATTGGTGGTAATGTGGTAGGAGATATGATGTGTGATGCCATAAAGGTACTAGGGATGATAACAAAAATACCCAAGGAAGGAATCACATTGCTAGTAGGTTGCATTGTTGTTGTAACTTGAGGATTGGTATAGTTAGGGATAGAGGTAATTGTTATGGGAGGATGAATTTGAATTCCTCCTTGGCTTGTAACATTGTTTGAGGGTAAAGGACAATTGGTGGTTGAGGTAAGATGTTTTCCAAAGATCTAAACTATGTTACACACAAGGTCAACTCCATCTTAACTTTCAAGCATGTGATGAATGTTATCTATGGTAGGGATAGTAGTGGTTGAAATGTTCTCAATACTTATCTTATTTTTAAGGTTTGCTAAGTCTTCATGAATTTGATTATGTTTTCTTATGGAATACTAGCAACCATTGTTTCAACATGTGTCACACTACTTGAATGCAAAGAGTTGTTAAGGGTATGGTCCATACCTAGTGAACTAGTGTCAACACTAGTAGTGGAAGATCTAGGCAACCCATGATCCATGATGATTGTGCTATTGTGGGATGACATGAGTCTTGAAATTCATCTCACTATAGTATTAGCAATACAAGTAGAAAATATCATGCAAGGGATACCAAATGCAAGATGGATGCAAATGCAATTTAAGCTAAATGCAATGAAATGAATATAATAGAAACTATTTAAAAAGAAATAGAAGGTTATCAATAGCAAACAAAAGCTCAAAAACATAGTTTTGAATTATGGAAAATGTAGTTTAAAATATGCACTGGGACTATGAGTCCCAATGAGGGTTTTTTTCACAAATTTCAAAAAAATTTAAGTGATTTTTATGCTTTTTGGTTTGGATGATCTATAGACTAAATGAAAATGTAGATTTTAAGTCAATTTCAGTGATGCAAGATGCAAAAATGCAACCTAAATGCACTTGCACTAATGCAAGATTTAGAAACCCTAGAATTTCAATTAACTAATGCAAAATATAATGCCAGTTAGATATAGGATGATGATGCACTCCAAATCAGAAATGATGATACATTCTAAATGCAGTTTCACCAAAATGAAAGGTGGAATTTTGTTGTTTCACCAATGATGAAGTAGGGTAAAGAGATCTTGCAATAGGGTTGTCCTAGGGTTTGATTAGAAACTAAAGAGGGGCTCACCACCAAGCTAGGAATTGGAAAGACTAATGAAATGCAAGACCTAATGCAATGCAATATTTCACTAAATGACCTAGAAATGCATGTAAATCAAAATGGAAAGCTGAGAGATGAAAGGTGTATACCTGGAAATATATAGAGGCCTAAATGAAGACATGAAATGCTAAAAACACTAAATTTAATAATGACTATGTACGGCTCATGTACACCAGACTAGGTGATTTAGTCCCAATTTAGGGTTTCTAGGCAGGAAAAAAAATCTAGCATAGAGATCTTTGGAACTTCTGAAATATGTAAATTTGCTTATACTGGGACTTATATACCGGTAGTGACGTATCTATCTAGTTAGTGTTTTCTTGAAATTCAAAGTCTAATTCTACTCTTTAGTGTACACTCTTTCCTTTCCACATGATTTCCAGATTTGAAACTCTGATTTGCAAATTGTAGATGTCAAGTTAAATGATCTTCAAAGCAAGGTGACAACTTTGAAAACTTTGAACACTTGACAACTTTCTCCAAACTTTTTCTTCAATATTTATTCAACCTAGAACTGAAAATCACACACTAAAGAGAGGGGAAAATGTTGTTTTGTTATTAGAAAGAGGTTTTCCTTGGTCAAAGCCTGTTTTGGTAATCAAACCTTGAAATGAAATGAAATAGGAAAAGGGAATGACAAATGAACAAAATGCAATGTTGCAACTCACCAAACCCTAGCAATAAAGTGTTGTAAACATGTATGAAGTGGCTCCAATGGATGTAGATCTTGACTCTTGCTTGAATGTTGTAGATCTTGAATTGAATGCTAGCTTGAATCATAAAACCCTACATCACAATTGTTAGCTCAGAAACAAACATGATGCATGATACTTGAAGAATGCTCTAAAACACTTGATAATTAGCTCTTGAAGACTCTCAAATGCTCTTGTAAACACTTGGTTGTGAACTCAAATTTTCTATAAGGATTCTCATTCAACTTGCTAGGTGTAAAATGAGTGAAGGAAACTTGTATTTATACTTGTTTATGTAAAATTTCCCAAAATTACAACACTACAAGCTGACCTCAGATCTAGGAGATCTAATAAAATCCCGCCAAGAATTTGAATTAAATTAAATTTTGGGCCACATGGGGGTCATACACCAGAAGTGGTGTATGAGTCCCATTAGGAATTAGTTATGTGATGCATTTTAAAAAATGCTTAGAATAATGCAAAATCCAAATTGAGGCCGACTCATATGCCCAAGGTGGTGTATGAGTCCCAGATCACTAAATCCGAGCCACACAACCTAAAAACACCTGAATTATGATTGTATCTTGGTTTATGTCAGTATTATCTATGAAAAATGCACTTAATGAGGTGTTTGGATGCAAAACAAGGCCAACTAGAGCATAAAGAAGCCAAATTATTTAATAAAAGGGGCATTTTCGTCTACCTGCTAAGCTTTAAAATAGTGGTAATGTCCAAAAAGAAGATACATAAGCCACTGGAAGATAAGCTGGCTCATCTGGGATTAGTGATGATTTGTGACAAAGGGAATTACAACCTCAAAAATGACTTCCCAAATGAATTTTTCAAGGTAGCACACAACCCCCGACCTTACTGGGAAAAGAGGTAGAACCTATTGAAAGATCTGGATGATCTATTGGTTGACTTGATTCACATTCCTATAGATGACAGTAGGCCGCCATGACATAAATTCTACTTTGTTCTGGTGAAGTATGATGAGAAGCACAAAATGGGAGCCAACCTTCGAAGCAGGTTATCGGGAAAAGAAGGATGGAGTAAGGAAATAATCTGAGATTTTTGGGTGTACTGCTAGGAGATCAAACAACCCGAGGCCCCTTATGGAAGCGTGGATTTGGATGAACAATTTGATAAATTATGGAATGATGAACACATAAATTCCAACACGAGCGCTGACAAGGATGATGACTCTGGTGAGGAATCTAAAACACATATCAAGAACAGAAAGCAGAAGGAAACAAAAGTGTCATTGGCCTCCACTCAACAAAAGAGGAAGGTGATCGATGGAGTAGCCTAGCCAGGTTGCTTCAAATGTTTGGATGAACATATCGAGAGCTTCACAGACACTCACCTAGACCATAGCACTTGGACAAGAATGACTTAGAAACAGTCAAAAACTATAGAGGTGGAGGACTCCCCACCCATCAAATGACAACACATAGAAGCAATTATCAGAGAGAGTTCACAAGAATTCGCAACAAGCCTGGAGGCCATGGTGAGCCATGAACCATAATCATCTAGACAACAAGAAAATTTTGATCCCTCTTCTCTTACTTCACAATCTTTGGTTGCTCTTGCTGTCTCTACGACGCCCATCACTACAAGTGTTGGCCCTTCCTTTTCCACTTCTGCCGCAATGGTCGTGGGAGTTTTATCCCAGTTCTCCTAGGTTAGACCATTTGTCTTGACTCATCCTTGGTCCCTTTCAACTTTCACCACTGCCATGTCTACATCTTCCATATTTTTTCCCTTTACATCTGCGACCAGTATTGACAACCCTCCTACTACTACTATATTGAGCCCAATTCAATCCGCTCAACAAATGGAGTTTGTCATGACTCTGCTATTGCCACAACACCCGATGAGTCCTCCCATTGGGTCACAAACCAAGATTTGGTACATTCCTCCTTTCTCTCCACAAAAAATCACTCTCCCAAAGAAGAAAACATCTGAGACCACTACCCTCACATTCCCTTTTTCCCTACCTCCCGATGCACCTTTCGTAAGTGGGCTAGTTTAGTCACCTGCCCAATTTATGGTGTAGGGCAATAATACAAAGGAAGCATAGGCTCTCAAAATCCAAAAGTGAAATTCCAAGTATGCCAAGAAGCCAATGAAGTCGTAGGTGTATACTATTTACAATGAAGCTCAAAAATCAATCCATTTTGCAACCATGTATTTGAATGTCATCAAACCGCAAGGGGAGATGCAACCCAACATTTACAACATGTTTTCCATGGGACTCATTCTTAGCATAGCCCAGTTGCAAGATAAAGTTGAGCTCATGGAAGAAACACAGTGAGTGGTAACCATTGACTTCCTAAAGTCTGGTCACCAACTAAAGAAGAAAGAAGAAGAGTTGAAACTTGTGAAGAATAGGGTCGAGGTCTTGATGGCTAAGGAAAAAGTGATGGAAACATAAATTACATGCTTATAAGAGAGAGCATAGGTAGAGAAGAAAAAAATCCAAGAGGAACTTGCAAAGTTCTGGTCCATTGACCCCACCTTGTTTGATGTGTTGTGGCAGAGGAACCAAGACTATCAGAACAAGTTAGCTCTGGCAGAGTAGGCGGTGCAACAAAAGAGTGAGGAGTTTGAACAACAAAACACTCAATTCTAGCAACAAATGCAATAGAGGGATGCAAAATTTGGGAACTGAAGGGCCCAACTGGAAAAGCAGCTCCAAGAGACGAAGTCTTCCCTTGAAACAGAATCAGTAAACAAAAATCAGGCCAAAGAAAAATGGCTCGCCAAATGGAGGACTTTGTTGGAACAACTTGCATCCACAAAAAAAATGATTGCTAAACTAACAGAGAGTATCAACTCAAAAGATGTGGAGATTTCCCTTCTAAGAAGTGCCCCTAAGCCCTTGCTACCTAGCTGAACCTCATTCCAGTGGCTTAGTAGCTATATGTTTCGTATTAGGAAAAGTTCAAGGCCTTTTGCCTAACACTATAGTTGACGCTCCAATTTATTACAGAGGAAAAAAGATTGGGCAGGGAGGTTCATGGAGCAATTAAACAGTTCCCATAGTTTATCACAGAGAGGATTTCTGAGCCAAATTTTTTTCTAAATAAGTTGTACAGGGTCTCAAATGAAGACTTGGCAAAAGTAGGGATTGAGGATCGGAAGGCCACTACCAAAATGGTGGACAGGTTCATCCACTACCACTCGATTATCCTTCATGCTAGCGAATGCACAACCACTTTGAGCTAGACTATAGATAGCATGCAAGAGAAACTCTCCTAGCTAACGTAGACAGGCCTGCCCTCCCCATTTCTTGTAGATGAGTCGGTGGCCAAAGTAGAGAAAATTGTGGTGAAGATTGTAAAGAAGCATTAGGACACATCCACTTTCCAGAGCTTGAGCCAACCCCCTACCATAGTAGATATTAAAAGTGTCACTCATCAAATTGTGCAACTACTCTTCCAACTTGAGTTTGGGGCCAGTTTATCTATGATGTTGCCTTACAAAGAAATGATTGACTTGAGCAAAGCATAAGAGAATTTGTGTGACATATCGACACCATCCAAGGCTGATTGGTTGTCTCTCTATGATGCTCTCTCTAAGCTCTAATTTCATCGCCCAATGGATGGGGCTTTGATCTACAAGCCAGAGAAAATTTTGGGTTCCTTGTTCTGGAGGAAAAATACCTAAGCGATGGCAAAAGCTGGAATATAAAATTCTGGGGTTCCCTTTGGTGGTTTTTTTTGTGCTGAAATGCAGGCTTTGTGCCTCATATGTTTGAAATGCTACCGTCTCACTTCTCAATCAAGCCTCTTTTGATAAATTGTTGGCTATCTTACGTATTTTGCTGGTAGCTCCTCACGGTGATTCTTCTTCACTCACTGCGGCTCTTTCCAGCTACATATCATCATCAGGCCACTTCAAAGGGCTACTTCCTTCACTTTTCATCGAGACCGTCACGCATGCCTGCTTTCATATTATACTTTTGAAAAACCCCATTCGATGTTTATAGTAAAAACGTTGTATGTCTTCTAAACAAAGATTTCATCACAAAAGAGAAATAGACCATGAGTTGTGATCTACCATGTGTCTCTCGACGGAGGTTCTATCGAAGGAGGATGGAGGCGAATATGAAGTTGAACACTTACTTCCTTATATTCTTCCACCTCCATGGGGTGACACTTATACGCGAGTTTTTTGGACCGCGCCATCATTGTAGGGGATGTGCATCTAGCTGAAGACAACCATGTTCTGGTGATCTTTTCTATTGCAATGGTCAAGGAATCATTGTTTTGTCATTACTTGGGGCCCTTGATCTTTTACATTCTTGGCTTCCAATTGGGTGGATTGCAACTATATAACTACTCTTCGAAGAAGGTTTGGAAAGATACAAAAAAATTAGGAAAGACACTAGGACTTTTGTGGTACTTTTGAATTGTGTATGAGACTCTTAGATTGTATTCATTTAGCCTTTACATTTTCTTAAGCTGTTGATAAAACATTATACGTACTTATATTGTCCGCTGGGATTGTTTATTTGTAGAACACTATGATTTTAATACAAAGTTTTGGTTTGAATCATCTTTGACTCCCTCTTTTTTAGTGAATGTGTATGGGAATTATTTTATGTCATTGAATAAATTATTCAAGTTTTCATATTTAATTTTTGTTATTCTAGGACAATGACTGCCTTGACAACCTAGATGTCAATCCAACCTTTTACCCATCCATGAAATCACAAAACCTTGGCACTATTGCACCTCCTAATCACTTTGCATATTTACATCCTGAAGTCATTATAGGACCTATGGTTCCTCCCTCAAGTGGACCTAGTTCCTCTCACCAATCACATTCACAACCCTTCTATGAGCACAAAGTCACAAACATTATTATCAACCTTGAGGAAACATATGGAAAAGGATTCACTATCGTAAGTAAACAAGGTTGTGACACAAAACATGAACATGACATCCATCATATTTTTGAACAACAATCAACTGAAGCAAACACAATAGGACTTGGATACCACGATCCTTCTCATCTTGAGAGACATCCTTTTCAACCTAGGAGACTTTTGAATGTTGGAACAATGATCTTGAATGCTCCTCCTAACTTAAACATTCTCCTTCCATGTGAACAACCATTATCTCCTTCTAATGACAAGGATGTTAGGATCCCTATGGGTCCTCTTCCTCCTATTCATGAACAAGGTGAATCTAGCAAGCAAAAATGACCTTAAAAACTCAAAATGATCAAGTTTCCCACACATCCTCCACCTGAATGTGAACAAAGACTTCAACTGCTCTTAAATAAAGGTCTTATATGTTTACCACCTATGAATAGGTTGGTTATTCATTTGAAAGACTCTAACATACCATTTTTCAAATATCATCACATCCTTGGACATCACACTGAAGAATGTTAGACATTGAAGGAAATATTGGATAAGTATCACTTCATGGAGACCGATTGTTTCCACATCATACCTTAAAGCAACCAAATACCATTATCATGCCATAGTTGTAGAATTCCCTATTCTCACTATTGCATGATCCTTTCACATCACCCACCTTGGATCATTCTTGCCTCTACACTTTGTGGAAGGCAAGACATTGTTAGCCTTGTCCTTGTAATGTACTTTTCTTTGTCTCTTAACTATGTTATTGCTTTTCCGCTTATCTATTTAAGATTGAGAAACCAATAACTTAGTTAATGGTTGACATTACGTCTTGTCCCTTTTCCTTTTCTTTTTATGTATTATCATGTTCCCCCGTATCGTGTGTTTGATGTTCTCTCTCTTTGTACACTTCTTCTATTCATACCTCTATTCTTCTATTCACCCTATGTCTCTTCCATGTTGACCCAAAAGGTCCATGTCTTTTTCTCTTTTTGTTTTGTGTTCTCCTTTTGGGGATGATGCAGAGCATAGAGACGATCTATGTCTCTTCTATGTTGACCCACAAGGTCTTTTTCTTTTTCACTTTTGTTTTGTGTTTTCCTTTTGGGGATGACGCAAGACATCGAGACCAAAATTTCTCCTTCATGTTGACCCAAAAAAAAATTCATTTTCTTTTTCCTTTTTGTTTTCTTTATTTTTGCTTGTGTTTTTCCTTTTTGGGGACAATGCAAAAGCGTCAACATGTAATGCCATAATGTCTCTTCATATTGACCCCAAAGCGAACTTTATTTTCCTTGTTTTGCTCTCTTGTCCGTCTTCCAATTCTATGTGCTTTGAGAATGATGATGGTTCAGCTCCTTTCATAAAAACATTACGTGAGAACATCACGATCCCAAATACATAGATCATATGGTGGTGTGCTTTTCCTTTACGAAATTTTTTTATTTATTTTTGTATTTCTTGACGATCATTGCTAGTATGACTTGGCATGAGGGCTTTCCAAGTTGGCTCTCATGTCTTGTTTTCTTTTTTATTTTTCTTTTCTTCTCTACTTTAAAGTAATTTCATACAAAATGATGTGTAGCAATTCCTTTAAAGTGGGGGGAGTACATTACCATTAATTCATTTGCATTATTGGTTCCTAGTGTAGCTTTTTCATTTATATGATGTGTTTGTCACTTTGTGTATGACATTGGGTGTGATGTTCTTCATAAGTGTGATCTATCTTTTCCTACTATTATTTGATTGGTCCTCTATTGGAGACATTAGACACAATGTTCCCTAAGTGACTGACCTTGCATAAACTGAACAAGACTCCTTTGAACATATTTTCACATTTTACATTTTACGTTTTACATTTATGCATTTTTACATTGTTTGCCACCTTACACCTTACAACATAATTGTGGTACCTTTGACTTTTGTTCATGAAATTCCTTTTTTTCTTCATGCTTTCTTAAAGTTATCGGTGGTATAACTTTGGTATAGTTGAGTGAGAATACAATGTATGAATTTTCTACCATACTTTTTTGTTTGAAGGTGCATACCAACTAAGCGTATATATCTGCCTTTTTTGGTTCTCACCCCATAGACAGAAAAGCTAGTTTCCTTGGCTTTGAGGTGAGTGTATAGTTAGTCTTTTCTTTTATACAACACAGAGTTCCATGTGCTGATTCATTCTCTTTTCGACAAGTGACTGATCTCTTTCCCATGGTTAGTTGACTGATCAAAGCTTACGTCAATTTTTCAACCTTTTGTTCCTTTGTTCTGTACTTGAGTTACCATGGGATCTTCATCACAGGGGTCACGATCATCCCTGCCAGTGTTCGGTTGTCGTTCCATCTTGCTAGCGTAAATTTGACCCCTCAATGTTCATGGCTACTTTAGTGTGAGCTTGAAGCAACTTCATCCTCTCACTAAAGTGGATGATAAATGTGCCATAGAAAAATGGCCCCCTGTCATTTTCATGTGCTAGATCTTGTTTCCTTAGTGTTGGAATTATATTTATATGATTTTGTATTGTAAATGAACTTATTTGATGCCCAAAACTCAAAGATATTGATATCTTGTGAAGGTGTTGTGAACATTCTACATTTCTTCTAGACTCTATTTAATGCAATTTACCTGAAAATCACCCCTTTTACTCATCAACAGTCCTATTTTGAAGTGTTGTAAAGTCTTGTAACAAGCTTTCATGCTCTTCTAGGCATATTTTCACTATTTTCACCCTTCTCATGCTTTATTTGGTCTCTTTATGCCCTCATAAGTTGTAATTAAGTGTATTTTTGAATGTTATCCCGACAAATAACATTAAATACAACATTTTTCCTGACACATGTTTTTAGGTCCTAGGTGGGACCCATTTTCCATGGGTGGCGAATGAGTCCCCCTTGGCCCCAAATTCAAAATATTTTAAGTTTCCTTTCATTATTTTATTCAAAATCACTTGATGTCAGCCTGTGATGAGGTATGAATGGATACTAAAGCACAAGAATTGTATAGATAAGTGATTTTCATCTCATTCTAAACCCCATTCATCAAGTTCACTTATCCACCTATTTGTTGGATGTTATGGTTGTGTTGCAGATATGTGGTTGTCATTGATGCCAACACTATTAGCATTATTGCTGTGAAGGCTATATATGTCGAGGATATTGAGAAAATTGTTAAAAGGAAGAGTTGTAGGTTGCCAATGGAACAATGAAGGTCATGAAGGTGTTTTGTTCTATATGTTGAAGATTAGTTGTTGTGGTCTAAAGGTTTTATTGCTGAGAGTATCTAGTTCATCTACCAAAAGTTTCAAAGGTCCATGTGAAGATTTGATCATGCTATGAAAAATTGTGTTCTAATAGTATTTATGTGGTTTTTGATTGAAGTTTATGTGATTCTGGTAATTTCTATTGCTGTGGATGCTTCTCTTTTAGTTCTTGTTGCTTGTGGATGCTTCTAGATCATTCTCTATCTTTGTTGTACATTTGTGTTGATTGATACGCTCGTGGTCAAATATTTTTCTCACGTTTGTTCAGGTTTTCATGTTCTTGGCCAACATGACGGTTGTAACATGTTTCAGATCCTTGAAGATTAAAATTTGAATGTTTGGCATGCTCAAGGATATTTTTTTGGGTTGCGTGATAATATTAGCCGATGATGTATGATTCACATTAAAAATTTATTTGTAAATTTGGGCCTACATTGTAAACTTATTTTATACTTTTGTCCAAGGAAGTTGTTGATGTAATTTCATGTTGTGGATAGATAAGGGTGTTTGTTTGAGTGAAGTTATTGTGTACGTGGTGTGAAGAAAAGCCAGAGAAAGAGAAAGTGTGTGAACATTGATTTATTCATTCGATTGTAGAGTAGAGTGTGAAGAAGTTTGAGAGAAGTGTGAAGAATGTTTTCTCTGCTTAACTGGAACTGTAATCAGGCTTGTGTAGAAGTTATTTTCTCAGTTCATACCTTGCGGATCTAATATGTATTTCTCTTCCTTGGAAAATGAGCCCTCTTGTATTTGAGCAGTGAGCTCTAGGTAGTGTGCCTGAATGCATGTACATTCCCATTATTTTTCATTATACTTTTAATAGGGTATAATATTGTGGACTAACATCCACAGTGGTTTTTCCCCTAATAGGGTTTCCACAAAAAAATATTGGTATTCTGTATGCTTCTGATGTGTTGATTGTTCATGTTTTATTGTTCATTCATCAAATCTGAGATTAAGCTAAGTTTGAAAAGTTTAAATATTCTGTGACAACTGATTTACCCCCCTCTCAATTGTTTGTCCTTATTTTTCCAACACTATTCACTCAAGCATTCAAGCATTTTACATCAACAATTCAAGCACTATTCAAGGACTTTGAAGCAGCCATTGACACTACTTCAAACTTGCATCATCAAGGTTTAGGTAAGTTGATAGCACTTGCATGCTATTAGTTTATCTTTCTCTTTCATTTCATTACCTTTTCAAGCGTTTAATTACCAAAAGTGGGGTTTGACCAAGGAAAACCCCTATTCACTAACCCTCAATCATTTTTCCCCTATTGCATGTTGGTTTGCAGCTCTTTTGTATGCAGATTTGACAAGATTTTAGGTGTTGAAGATTGATTTTCAAGTCAACTAGGTGCTTCAAGTCAACTTAAGTCAATTTCAAGCTTAGAGAGAGCTACTTGTCCATTTTCTACAGAACTAACTTCTACAACCCGACAAGTAGATATTTCTAGATCTGGTGTTGTAGAGTTGTCTCCTAATTTTTTAGAAATTTGGGAGAGGACTGATTTGCCACTTGTGGTGAATGAGTCCCTCCTTAGGACTGAAAATATGAATTTTGTCAAATTTTAGATCCCGACAGACATAAACCAACTCCCAACACTTTTTCACCACTTGAGGAGGACTATTTCACCACCCTAGGCGAATGAGTCCCACTGTGAAAAATTAGTGATCTCATCCAGCATCCAAGACATTCTAGGTTCATCATACTTTTCCCAGGTGCACTCTGATTTGACCCATCTCTTTTTGTTTTTCACATTTCATTCATTTTCTTCATTGTTTTTATATCACACTATGTTTTCAAACAAGGCATAAATCTCACTTTTGCATTCATTTTCGGTCATTCAGATTAGTCAATTTCATTTAGTTAAGTTCATTTACATTAAACAACATTTGATACATTCTAATTTGAGTGAATCATTAGCATTTTTGGCCCTATCTCTCTCCTTTTAGGTGAAAAACCCTGGAAGTGCAAGAGTAGTCCATAGGGTCCCAAAAATCTATGTTTCAACTATTACCTTGCCATTTTTTGGCATCAACAAATATCAACTTGAAGTTTGACATCCATTGATATCAATTTAACAATCAATTTTAATTTTAATATCAGTTGATGTCAAATTTGATTTTGATACCAATATCAATATATGATATTGATATCAATTTCAAAATTGATATTAAATTTTATATTGATATATCAAAATAAAAATTGATACATATAAAATTGATTTATTGAATCAACATCAAAATTCATATTGATATCAATTGATATTAAAAGCATATTTGATTATGAAATAAATATCAATATTGAAATTGATATCTACTACTAAAATATTTTTCTTTGTGATATTTTTCTTCAAACAACTCAAACTCTTCTAATGGATAGTGACAAATGCTCCAACAATTCGAGCTCGATCATTAGTAGATTAGTGATCTTCCCTTGCATTTGAGAAGAGCAACTCATTAATTTTTTTCAAAGTATTTTTTAAACTATAAATTAGGAAAGGAAACCCAAAAATAAAAGAAAATATAGATAAAACCTAGATGAGAAACATAAGAAAAACACATAGAATTCTCAAGAAAAAACTCAAAATAAAAGTGAGTAGAAATAAATAATGACATAAATTTCAATATCTTTTTCCCACAAGAAATAACTTATAAGATAAGAAATTACCAATTCCAACATGAAATAAAAATGAAGAAAGATTACACATTAGACATAAGAATGATACGTTGACAAGAAAGGATACACTAGCTCAAAGTCTAATAAAGCTTCCAATCCCTATAGCCTAGGTGTAGCCATGCATAGAAGAGAAAAATAAAATAATTATTATAAATTAACATAAGAAAAAAATGTGTAATCCATGAGGGAAAATTGCACACAATACATTCTAAAACATCCCTTCAATTCTTTAATGAAATCAAAACATAAAGTCTCCCAAAAATCTATGTACAATGTTGATGTTGAAAAGAAATTCAATTACCTATAGAGAATCATAGATGTAAAACCCCTCTTACAAATCCCTTTGAATGAGAAGATGGAAAAAGGAATCCCCTTTCACAAATAATCTTTGTATCGATATGTTTCCATGTGTAACTATTTCTTGAAAATGACCTTTTATTTTTTCTTTTGTTTACATTTTCTAACTCATTAAAATAAATAATTTTATAATTAAATTAATAAAATTGACTTTATAAATAAATAATTGAGTATTTGAGTTGAAAGTTGGTGATTATATGACTCTCAAGGCCTTAAATAAAAAGATGTGAAAATAGAAAAACACATTGATGTTATGTTCTTTCCTGTGACTTAACAAGAGTTTCAAGAAAATAATAAGTAAACATTTGGGTTCAGACCTTTCTACATCATTTATTCCATAATCAAGTAGGCTTCATTAATCTTACATTATCATCCCAATCCAATTATCAAAGAAGAATATGTTATAGAATTTGGAGTACAACCCCTATCTCTAAAATTCTAAAAAATACTATAGAATTCATCCAAATTCTACCTCTTACACAACCTATCACTCATAATATATGGAAATATACCTATATGTGCCATTAAGCATTACAATTTTTAAGTCTCATCTTGGTCCAATCATAGCCATTGAAGGTTAGTAGATTTAATAAGACTTACATGCGACTTATAGTTTTGTTGGACAAACCCAAAGATTGGGAGAGGGGGTGGGTAAATCATTCTTACCAAAAACTTAAAACTTTTTTAAACTTAGAAACTCTTTAACTCAATGAAAACTTCTTAACTCAACCAAAACCCTTAAATATATATGTAGTGTAGGAAAACGTATCCTTTTTTCACACTTAATTTGGGAATAATTAATTAATAAATGAGCTTAATGTTTCCTTAATTTAGTGTTGTAATATATTTTTCATATTCACATTAAGTTTAGGGTCGTTTTAGATTAAATGGACTTAATTGTACCTTATTTAGGATGTTGTAAGGTGTATCTTTAGACTTTCACATTATTCTAGGGCTTTATTAATTGATTGAGGTTAATTTTCCTTAATTGGCCCCTTTAATTCAAATTCAACCCTAATTAATTGCAAATTCCAAGGGATAAAACCCAACATTCATAAATTCCATTACACAACACTTAATTTTGGAAGATGTGTGTCCTAGATAAGTGACCTAGGACCCATTCACCATAGGGTAAATGGGTCCTCACTTAGGCCTAGGACCCTAGTTTTACATAATGTTTACCATTTCTTGATGTGTGTCCTAGGTAAGTGGCCTAGGACTCATCCGTCTTATGGTGAATGGGTCCTCACTTAGACCTAGGACGGTCCCTCTTTTAAATATGTTTTTGGTAGTATTTTAATGATTTCAAATCTATAATTCAATGTTGGATTGTCATATTTGAATTTCGGGAATTAGTGATAAGATATGTATAAATAAGAGGCCATTTCACTATGTTTCATCTAAGCGATCCTAGCAATTAAAAGTCTTCAAGAATTCTAGAAATTTTATGAGCAAGTGTGATCAAGAGCATATTTCTAGAAGATTATTACAACAATCAAGATTCCATTGTCATGTCAATTATGTATTGCATCATGCATGTTGTTTGAGCTAATATGTTGATGTAGTGTTCAAGATCAATCAATCAATCATATCAAAGGCATTGTTTCTAATCAAGTTTCATAATCAAGATCTACATCCATGGCGACCACTTCATGCTAGTTTGCAGATTTGTTATCCAAGGTTTCAAGTAAGGTTTCATTGTATCATGTTTCATTGTTTCATTGTTTCATCATAATGTGTCATTGTATCATGTTTCATTGTTTCATTGTATCTAGGGTGGGTTCTAATCACTTTCCTATAAGTTTTGTAGTAGATCCGGTTAAGGGGAAGAGGAAATTTCCCTTTAGATTTGAAAGAATGTGGCTATCCCATCCTCAGGTTTTTGAGGAAATAAGGAACTGGTGGAATATTGATGTTTCAAGGACTGCCATGTTTAGAGTGGCTAAGAAATTAAGGGAAGTTAAATGTAAAATGAGAAAATGGAAAAAAGAAACCTTTGGCAACATCTTTGGAATCAAATCCAAGCTTCAAATGGAGTTGGTGGAGACTCAGGATAAAATCCAGAGGGAATGGTATATTAATGATCTTACAAGGAAAAAGAAAATGAGGTGCTTGTCAAAATGCATGAATTCATAGCTAGAGAGGAGGACTTTTGGAGACAGAGATCTAGAGCTCTTTGGCTGTCAGCTGGGGATAAAAACACCAGATATTTTCATTTGTCTACATCAAAAAATAGGGCTACAAATAGAATCTCTTACATTGAAAGTAATGGCATTTGGTTTGAGGAGGAGGATGATATTAGAAGACAAGTTGTCATTTTCTTTAGTAACCTCCTCTTAGCTAATGAAGGAATTAACATTGAAGAGCAAGATTATCTCTTAGAGGTCATCCCTAATTTAATCAAGGAGGAAGAAAATACCGTGTTAGCTGCTATTCCTTCAAGGGAAGAAATTAAAAAAGATATTTTTTTCTTTGAGGGGAGTGAGGCCCCTGGCCCTGATGGTTTTCCCATGTTCTTCTTTCAATGGTTTTGGGAGATTGTTTAAGAGGAGGTTGTAAATGTATTCAAAGATTTCTTTGGATCACGAAGTCTCCTAAAGGAACTAAATGCTACTTTCTTGGTCCTTATCCCCAAGAAACCTAGAGCGGCAGAATTTGGAGCCTTTAGGCCCATAAGTCTTTGTAATTCTTTCTATAAAATCATCTATAAGGTTTTGACATCAAGAATTCTCTTATTATTGCCCTCTCTGATCTCTCCCTAGCTAAATGGTTTTGTCCCTAGTAGGCAGATCCTCGAATCTATTGTTATCATCCATGAGAATATCCACTCCCTTTTGGAATCCAAAACATAAGTTTTTCTTTTAAAGCTGGATATTGTGAAAGCCTATGACTGTGTGGAATGTAAATTCCTACTTAAGATCATGAGAAAGTTTGGATTCAACATCAGAGTTCTTCAAATAGTTGAGCAACTTGTTTCTACTGTGTCCATCTTTGTTATGGTGAATGGATCCCCCTCTGATTTTTTCTTGAACTCGAGAGGTTTAAATCAAGGAGATCCTATCTCCCCTATTCTGTTCACTATTATGGATGAATGTCTTGGGCATAATTTGAAAAGATTGATTGAACAGGGTTCTTTGGTGGGTCTAGGGCCCTCTTCTAGTAATTTGATTTGCTCAATTTCTTGATGATAATATGTTGATGGGGAGGTCCATGGTGACTAAAGCTAAGAATTTGAAAATAATTTTGGATGAGTATGAGAGAGCTTCTGGTCAATTAGTTAATAGATTGAAAAGTTCTCTTTTCTTTTTCAATACTCCTGATCACAGACAAGTCAATATAGCAAGAATTTTGGGTTGTAGAGTGGACTCCTTACCTTCCATTTACCTTGGTCTACCTTTAATCCTTAAACCTCCTGAGTCCTTCTCATGTTCGTTGGTGGATAGGTTTAGCAAAAAACTTGTTGGATGGAAAGGAGCCCTTCTTATTCAAGCAAGAAAAATTCAGCTTCTTAAAGCCTCTCTTCAGAATCTTTCGATTTATGCCCTAAGTCTTTTCAAAATTCCCACTAAATATGTTGATTCTATTGAAAAAATTCAAAAAAGATTTATTTGGTCAAGGGTTGAAGAAAGAAAGAAAATGCGTCTTATTAGGTGGGATCTTGTCTATAGGCTGAAGAATATGTGTGGTCTGGGTCTAAGAAAGATTAGAATGTTGAATAAAACACTTCTTGCTAAGCAAATATGAAGATCCTTCTCATCTAATGGGGAATGGAAAGACATTTTAAAAAGGAAATACACAGCCAATTGTGGATCTCTTAAGGCTCTTCTGGACTCTCCATATTTGCCTCGTGGATCTGCATGCTGGAATTACATGATTACTGGGAGAAATATTATGGATTTAGGTGTTGGATGGAATATAAGAAGTGGAAATCAAGCTAAGTTTTGGGAGGATAGATGGTTGCTAAGGGATCCCCTTATTAACAATGAGAGATTTAACAGGTGGGCATGTATTTGCAAAAGGAATTTTGGAACTCAAGTCAAGGACTATTGGCATGATGGGAATTGGGTGGACCTATGCCAACTTAGCCCAGAGATTGCTCTGATCCACACATCTCTATTGGTTGTTAGGATAGGTTCAAATCTGTAGGATGATATCTTAGTATGGATAGATAACCCTTTAGGAAATTTCTCTATTTCTTCGACTGTTCCTCTACTGTCCTTTTCTCAATCCCCCATTCCCTTCTAGGCCAAAGCATGGATTAGAAATTTGACTCCTAAAGTCAATATCTTCCTCTAGATCCTTCTTCAAAAAAAAGTGCTCATAGTTGACAATCTCTGTAAGGGAGGATTCCATATACCTAATAGATGCTATCTATGTAAGAATGAGGCAGAGTCTACAAATCACTTGTTTCTCCACTATCCGTTTACTACCGCCATATGGAGTAAATTTATGACTCTCTGGAATATATCATGGGTGTTTCCATATACTATTGAAGACTTCTATCAATGAAAAGTTCCCTCTTTGAATCCTTCTTTTCGATGATTATGGGTTTTCACTTTCCCCTATATAGCATGGGGTGTGTGGAAAGAACAAAATAATAGACTCTTTAGAGACAAGGAAATGTCAAAGAACAATTTATTTAAAAAAACCTTTAGGTTAATTGTTGAAAACTATAATATCATTCCTCAACAAGAGAATAAAAATGAGGCAGTGGTTTGCACTCCATATGATTTAAAGATAGCCAAGGAGTGGAAGATTAAAAATGATGTGTCCAATGCTTCTAAGCCTACAAAAAAGACCAGACATGGGTGTGCTAGATTATTCCTCTGCGTGGCTGGTCTAAAGCTAATTTCAATGGTGCGGCAAAGGGAAACTCGGGGATGGCTGGAAGTGGAGGTGTGATTAGGAATTCTAATGGTAATTTTTTAGCGACGGTGGCTATTCCCATTGGATCTCAAACTAATCACGTGCCTGAAGCTATTGGAGCCTTTGATGTGATTAACTTGGCTATTAGCAGGAATATTAAATACTTATGGCTCGAAGGAGACTCAAAAAATATTATTAATTGCCTCCTAGGGAAGTCCCCTCCATCATGGTCTATCAAGAGTTGGATAGAAGAGGCTAAGTCCCTCTTAGCTAATTTTGATAAAGTTAAAATTTCTCATGCATTTAGGGAAGCCAATAGCATGGCTAATTTCTTTGCTAACGAAGGGGTTAAACAATTAGAGCTGGTCACATGGCAGAACCTCTATGATCTTGGCACTAATGTCAAGGCTTTAATTAATTGTGATATCATGCATGGGAAAGCAACAATTTATTTCGATGATGAAAGTGAATAGGGCCAAGTACTTCAACATCATTAGATTTGATGGGGTCACTTTTAATTTCTTAACTACTAGTAAGAGGCAACACATTTTGTGGGTTCTCTGGTTTGGCTGCGACATTTCATTTTAGACTTTTTACTCTAGTAGTGAGGTTTTTGTGACAATGGGAGGAGATAGGAAAAGGGTGGAGCAAAAAACCTATGAAATGCATAAGAGGAATCTAAAGGTATGGGAAAAAATTGAACGTGGCGGGTTGTTCCCATTCATTGAGAAGCTTCATGGGTCTGATTTGAGGGCTACCAAGTACTTTGAGAAAAATTGGAAGAATGGGAAAATATTTTTGTTTGGTAGGCAAGTTAAGGTGGACGAGAACCTCATTAGAGAGGTTATTGGCATGTTTACTGAGGGAATGAAATTATTTCGTGACATAAGGTTCTCTAATGAAGTGGTTATTAGATTCCCTAGGAAAGACAAAGAAAAGACCAAGCTAATAAAAGTCTCCAATAGCTACTTTGAAGCAGATACGATTAAATCGCTATGGAGGAAGGTGCTCAGAATCATCATGGAATACATTACTTTAGATGGTAGATTCACCAGGCTCAACCATTTCCATCACAAGGTGACGGTTTCTTTACCTTATTATTTGTACTATTCCATGAGCAATATCCTGGAGGATCATAAGAGGGATCCTAATAAGTACCCTATTATGCATTCTAGCTTTATTAGGCTCATTTATGAACACTTTCAAAATATGTCGGCCTTATCCAACCCTATGTTAGCTTCGCCCTTAGATGATGAGGATACGAAGGATAGTGTTTGAGAGGATGGTAAGAAGCTTGACCTTGAGTGGAATATTGAAATTCCCCTGACCCCAAATTATGGTAAGAAAACCTGGTAGGGTAATCCCTTGCCCAAGAATCCTAGTGTTGTCAAAAACCCTAGCTACTCTGATCTGAAAGCTAAAAACCCCAGCCACTTTGGTTAGAGTGTCAAGCCCACCCAAAAAGAGTCCCCTACTAATAAACTAGTCTCTTACTCTGAGGATTCCCAGGAGGACTTTTTGGAGGCCCCTAACGCAAGCTAGACCTCTTACTCATCCTTCCTTACTTTGGATAGAGAAAATAGGCTGAAATTCCCTAGAGACCTAAACCCTGAGGACCACTATTCTAAATTGGACCATGAGTTTCTTGGGGATATCCTAGCTATTGCTAGGAATGGTGTTGTGGATTACTTCAAAATAATGAAATGGGCCTTCCATGAAATTAAAGACCTTAATCTCAGAAATAGAGCCCTCAATGGAAAGCTGGAGGATTTGGAAGGTAAAGTTAGCACCCTTATTACTGCGGAGTGCAGGAGGAAGGAGGATAGAATGAGAATGGAGATTGAGGATAAGAAGGTAAATTCAAACGTCTAGAAGATGAAATGGGTAAAATGAAAAATACTATGAAAACTATTATGGAGAATAATCACAGAATGGTGAAACATAATGCCATCATTGTTAGTGCAATGTCTGAGAAATTGGAGAATTCACAGCAGGGTTCTCTAGTTGTCGATCTGGTTGTGGATAAGGACAAGAATAGTACTGAAGATGTTGGTATTTCTAAGCGGACAAGAGCTAGTATGAAGAGGAAGACTCCTCCTATTCCCCTGATGGTTCAGGTCCTGAAGAAGGGCACTCAGGAAATGCACGTTCTAGAAGCTGAGGCTGCTGAAGCTCTTAAGTTCTTAGGTTAGCTGGGGGTTTCTTGCTAGTTTTTTTGTTTGGGTTTTTTTGGTGGCCCTTGCTAGCCTTGGGTTGGTGGCTGTTGTGTTTCTTGGGATTTATTTTGATGCAACCTTTTTGTCTATGGTGACTTTAATGCTTATTCCTATTTTCTGTAAACTTTGTGATTTCGGGTCCCTATAAAACCCATTTTTTCTTTTATCAAAAACATTTTTCTCTCTTTTATGTGTGATTGTATATTTTAGGTTGAAGAGAATTTAAAGAGAAAAATTGAAGTAAGTCATAAAGTTATCAAAAGTTGCAAGAAAAGTTTTCAATTCATGAAAATTGGTCTATATGTTTTATTTCCAACTTTTTTACAGTGAACAACTAGAATTTGGGAGTGCATACTCGGCATAAAAGAACCTAGCAATCATTTTATAGGAGCTCTAGCTAGAACCCATTCGCCATAGCAATGAATCCTCAATAATGTATGAAAAAAGAATCTTTGGTGAGAGGTACACATCATTCTCACCTTTCTAGATCTTCCTTTTGAATGCTATTTGGGTTAGATTTGATTACTATTTCTCAATTGCACTTTGTAACACATATTTTGAATCAAATTATGAAAATAGGTGCATCATAGTTCTCATTCATTCATAAAAACAACACCCCAACCATTTTCTTTGTTTCATTTTGATGAACCTGACTTTGATCATTATATTTTCTGATTTTGGATTCCTCTTTCATCCTAGATTTAGATATTGCATTCATTTGCATCTCTTTGCATTGAACTAGGTCTCATTTAGGGTTTCTAGTTTACATTTCATTTAAGGATTTTTAGGATTGCATCTTTGCATTCCTTAAATGAAAGATGGAACACCTCCTTAAGCAAGGTAGGATTAAATTTCCACCTCCTAGTAAAAGCAACATACCTAATTATTGTGCATATTTTAGAAATATTGGGCATCTTATTGATGAGTTTTGTGCATTAAAATTGATATTGAGTGATTTTTATTCTGGTGATGATGATTTCTATGAAAAACTAGTTGCAGAACATTCACTTTACTCCTTGAAATGTAATAGTTGTAGGATCCTAGTACTCTTACTGTTACATGTTATACATTCATTTCAAATCATTCTCTTTACCAGAAGGAGCTCATTCTCATGACCCATCTCAGCTCATCCTTGTCCTACACTTAGTGGGGGTAAGGGGTTAGTTAGACTTGTCCTAGTTTTGGCATTTGATGTTGTCCCTTTTGCTAGTTGCCTACCTTCTGTATATACTGATCGAGATTGGGATGTGAATGTCCTACTATAGGTAGACTCACATGTACCTTACTAGCATTTTGCTTTATTTTTCATTTTCATGTTTCTTTATGTGATTGCATGTGTGTAATGTGATCCCTACTGTTTTGTTTTATGTATCTCTCTCTTTTTGTGCATTCCTTTATATGTATCTAGATTCTTCTATATGTTGTAAACATTTTACCCTTTTTCATTTGTCTTGTGTTTTCCTTTTGAGGATGATGCAAGGAATCGATACATTTAAGTCTCTTCCACATTTAAATAAAATGCTAAATTTCTTTTCTTTTTTTCTCTCTATGTGTCATTCTTCTAGTTCTATGAGTATTTGGGGAAAGATGAAATTTTTGAGCTATATAACAACATTGTACCAAAGACATATTGACCTTGAATTCATAGATCTCTTATGTATTTTTGGGGGAAACCCCTCCCTCATTTTTTGTGACATAGCTTTATTTAGGAAACATATGACTTAGCATAGGGATTTCTGAGGAATCTCTCATGTCTTAGGATTGAACATTGGCTACTTTAAAGAAATTGCTTGTAGCAAATGGTGTTAGCAACCACTTTAAAGTTGGGGCATACATTGATAATATATTTTGACATTTCTCATGTTTCATGGTGTAATTTTATTTTTTCTTGTGATGTGTCCTTTTATTGGTGGTGTCATTGGGTTTGATGTCCTTCAAGAGTATGATATTTACTAGCTTATGACTTTCCTCTTAGTGGTGATGCAACACACTGCATTCCATGAGTTGTGAATCTCTTACTCTTGATTTATCCTCTCTTGGAGACATTGGGCATGATTTTCCCTAAGAAGAAGACCTTAGACGAATGAAGCAAGATCCCTTTGAACAAAAACATACATACACACACACACATATATAATATTCATAAGTGTTTAGCATAATTCAGCTTGCTAACCTTGTGAAGCTCAAACCCTAATAAAGGCCACCAAGCATAGCACAACTTGTTAAGCCCTATGGAGCTTGAAACCCTAAATTCAAGGCCACCTAGCATAACACAACTTGCTTTCCTATGGAGAATTTCCTAGCATTGTGGTGCCTTATTGAAGTTTTCAGCAGGATAGCTTTGATATGGTATGGGAGCCTAATATGATTCTCTCATTTGCCATCCCATTGGAAGACTCACCTAGTGGATAGTCTAAAGTTTCACTACCTCAGAGTGAGTGCAAGTTATTGATAGTTTAGATGTGTTCCACATAACGTTGGATAGTCTATGCTTCATCTTCCTAGTCTTTGATTTGTATGTGTTGGAGTTAAAATGACTTGGCGAGAGGGGTGAATGATTGTCTGTCATTTGACCAATTTTCAAAAATTCAAAAACATAGCCTAGATTTGATCTCAATATACTCTGATTAATGCATTCATGAGTTGAATGTAATCATTCATAAACACAATTGAGAAAAGTAATAATGAAACAATGAACTAAAATAACAACATAGTAAAGTAGTGAGAACT